>JAUZNC010013339.1:69305-130848 GCA_034780395.1 Vannuccia rotundouncinata | reverse complement strand
TTATATGCGGTTGGATAGCGCCGTCGCAACTCTATCAGTATTCCAAATTTTTATAACTGTCAAAAATCGCCATTTTTCGTATTTATTCTTCTTCTTCTTCTCCAGACACAATAACCACCCCTACACTTCAGCCGATTTGGACAATTTTTTCAATATACATTAGAAAGGGTCTGAATTTGAATAAAATTAAATAAAAATGTAAATTTATTTAACTTTTGATCGTAAAACGTTAAACGATCATTTTGAAATATTTTTTAACATTACAAACATACTCATTGAAAACTATACATCAATATACTTCAAATTCGAGGTTTACATAAAAAGGAATGAGTATTAATAACAATGGTATTTATGTTCATATTCAACAAAAAAGTGTGATATTATTATAAGCCAAAATGACAAAAAGTGTGTTTGTTAGCTCATACCACAAAAGAAATGATATAGTACTATAAATTGTGTTAGCTCTTGCAAAACTATTTTCTGATTTTTGGTAACTACGTATAGGATACACATGATTTTAAAAAACGTAGATAGCATAAATCAGAAAATAGTTTTGTAAGAGCTAACACAATTTAAGGTATATCATTTGTTTGTGGTATGAGCTAACACATTTTGGCTAATAATATATAATATATAAATGACTAACTGTAAACGTTTAATTTATTCTTTAAAGAACAGCACACAAGCTTAATGTTGTATAAGCTAACGAAACTTAATTGACTAGTGTCTACAGTGTACAGAGGTTACTGTGAAAGCAGCACAGAAACCCCAAAAACAAACAATTCCAATAATACAGTGTGTAACATTTCACGTCTACTTCTACAAACCAATACCATTTTTTTAAATTTACTAGACACAACGAACACTTGGACTTCTTTAAAAGGGAAATAAAAACAGACTCTGTCATATAAGATAGTACCAAACTAGAAAATAGAAACCCAAAAGATTTAGACAAACAATACCAATCAGTGTGTAAAATTTCACGTCTATTTCTTTAAAACTATAAACCAATATAAATTAAAGAAATTTAATAGATACAATCAACACCTAGACTTCTTCCAAGGTAATAAAAACAGACTCTTGTCATATAAGATAATGCCTAACTACTAATCAATACAAAAAAAGAAGTGAATATATATATGAGTACACGTGATGCGACGTGTCAGCCGATATAATACGAGAAAATTTGTGAAGGAGGGTTGTAGTTAAGGGTTAGATGTATACCTCAATATTGATTAAAATAACGTATAGCAGAATAACCAGGTATATATTACTACATATTATAATATTTGAATGAATTTTGTTTTAAAATAATGAGATCGATGTAAAAATTCATTTCTAATTTTATGAAGTCTATATACTTCCAGATATGCATTTAATTTTTAATAAAATATGAAATTTAAATCATGTGATCTAAAAGAAATTATGTCACACATTTGTTGTCGTAATTAAGAACACACCTTAATCAAATAACCACTAGAGCAATAATAAATACAATAGAATGTCAATGATACAATACTTATACCCATCCTACATAAATATGACCTATACAATAAATTGTTTCAAGTATTCATATGTGGCACTTTAACCTCTAAACTACCTATACAAAGGTGTGTTACATACGTGGCAGATAAATTGCCATCAAATTAATAAACGTGTTCTAGTGCAAAGGTAACAAATAAACTAACTTGAAATAGTTTCAATTACGTTCCAAAATATTTCTATTATAATGTGTTTTATAAATATATTTCAAATTTTAGGTGAATATGATATTCTGATTATAATATATTAGACTTTATAGCAAATTTAAATATTTAAACCAAATATTACTATATTAACTTTAACACATCCACACCATATCAAAATCGTATAATTTAATTTACTAAAATTGGTCATTAACCGACAGTTCCCAATCATTAGAAACTTACCACATGCAACTTTCGCGTAAGGATCTTGTTTTAAATGTTCATCAAGAATAGCATCACTGATTTGATCACAGATTTTATCTGAAAGAATAGAATGAAAGAATATGTGAATATGGCAAAACAACTCATTAAAAATATTATCTACAAATAGAAACAAATATCTACACTATACAGTATCATAATGATTAAATAAATGATAAAAAAGAGAAATATCACGAAGAACACAAATAAAAAAAATTCGTGTAACTACTGTTAATTATTATTAATTTATGTATTAATTCAAGAAACAAATATGATTACTTAAGTCCAAAAATTTCAGCCATATGTTTTTTTTTTAATATTTACAATCGTGTATACTATATATAAAATTCAAGTTAACTTGTGTTCAAGATAGGAATAAGTTAAAACAGTAAACAAAGCTATAAACTATGAACAACTAACACATGAATGGCATATGGAACATAATTGATTTTTGTTAACATTGTCTTTCTTAAATGTCAGCTAAATTTCTTGTACGAATGTTATTGACATTTTTAAAGAAATACGGAAATAATAATTTAGTCTATTGTGCTTGAGTGGGTGTAAAAATGTAATACTACACGTAAATGTGCTTATCCTATGTATTAAATGTCGTATTGTCTTTGTGGATTTGTACATTTGTATATTTCTACTTTCAGCAATGATAGCTTTTAGATAAGGCATTATCCTTTCAAAATTATTAGTGTTTGTATATTATAATGTCTTAACTGAATACGTATTGATATTTTACCGTATGTACCTATAGTTATAGTATGTATTAATATATTTTATACGAAACATGAAATAATTAAATTATAAGTATTTAGCTTATTTGTTTATTATAGATCGCAGAAACTATAGAATGGATAGATGTAGATACGTTCTTATAATTATTAATTAATTATTGCTCTTTGGATTAATAATTAACTAAATTCTATTTACTGAAGACTAAAACTACAATTTTTTTAAGTTATCTTTTTACAACAAACCAAAGAGTTTATACACTAATTAATCTGTCTCCATTGGAATCGTCAGTAAGTTCCATCGATTAGAACTACATAATAGCGTAGTCACAAAGATAGCCATTAAGCAATGGCCTCATACAAAGAGGTTGATAGTAGCATTTGAATTGACGGTGAACTTGTCTAAGCTAACTCAGAAAAAATATTTAATGAAACACAGTGGCTGTATACAATGGTTTAGTTAATGTGCCTTTCTTCTACTTTCTTACAGTCAAAGCAATGTGTGTTGTAAATTCTTCTGTTTAGGCAACACTTCGAACATAAAGTATGTACGATTTAAGAACCTTCTTACTTATTCTTACCACAAGAAAATACACTTTACATTTAACATTAGTTTACATTAAATTCTTTTTACATTTCAACACTTTATTGTTGTATTTTGATACTGAGAAGAAAAACCACCATTCTAGCTAAAACAAACCAAACTGAAAGTTCATTGTCTACACCTTAATTGGGGCACAATTACATACATTTATGTCACAAACACAGGATTTAGCCCAACACTTGTGTATTAGGTACCTACTGTAAAAACTAAATGATAAATATTTACATGTAATAGAGTAAATTTAGTAGCTTTGCCTTTAAATAGTGCCTAACATAAGTAGTTGGGTCACAAAATAAGCAGCATATAGTGTATAGGTATGCTGTGGAGAATAATTTACAATTTGCATTACTCATGTTTCAAACTGTATATTAAACTGGTAAATTCCACCATGTTATTTTTGTAATGACAAATGAAATTACCTATCCATAGAAATATAGTATGTATGAATTAGAAAACTAATATCTTACACATTATATTTTTGTAGACAGGTACTTAAAATATTTATTTATAGGTAAATATATATTTATATTGTTAATAACAGCTATTTTATTCTCTTTCATAGTTTGTAACAACTGTGGGATTGTAATTTTAGTTTAATCTCATCCTAAGAGAAATTCAAAGATGCAAACTTTACTATTACAATTATATTAATTAATATAAAATGGTCAATGCAATTAAAACAATTTAGTTGCTCACCTGGATGTCCTTCCCCAACAGACTCTGATGTGAACAGAAATGTTTCATTAGGAATAGCTTCACCATTTGGCTCTTCACTATCTGGATTATTTGTTGCAACTGGAAGCGTCATCGTGAATATTGAGACTGAAGAGTGAGACTTTAAACAAACTTAACGATTATATATCTAGTAGGTACTTTGTAATAGAGTTAGGTATTTTCCAAACTTTGTTCCACTAACAGCTTTCGAATATATGTATACTTATTACTTGAGTAGAGCACAAGCAAAGTTCAATGAATCAAACGATTACTGTGACTGCTAAAACTGAGCTGAATACAAAGTGTGTCAAGGTTGTGAAAATTTAGTAGAGTAACTTACTGCTATTTTTAGAAATACAGCGTGAGTGTGTTGGCTTGTTTTTCTGACATTTTTATTGGTCAGTTCTACTCAGCTATTGATTGCCTTTGAAGAAATGAGAGAAACAGTTAATCGAGGGAATTTGTTCAAGTGATTGGAATATGTTAAATATACCTACTACTAGTAAGTAGCGTCTAGAAAATTAAACTAAAATTGTTTTATATAAATTTTTAACTATCGGATTATATCCATAAAATATTACCTTCTCTTTGGGGCAACTATGACAAATCAGCTTTGTTATTTTATTTTATTCCCTGTACTTAAAAAATATAATTATAGCAAAAGCATTTTGATGATCAACTTTATAAAACATAACATAATAATTTATTGATTTTAAAATATTGTTGTATGCTACAGGCCCGTAGGAAGCTTTTTCATATTTGTCGGGTCAAGAATCGGATAGGCGCCATTTTGCCCATTGGGATTTTGAAATTGAAAGATTAAAGTCTTTTTTCGGACCAAAACTCACATTTATTAAAGTTATAATTTTAAAAATAGATCTTACCTAAACTCGATATTAATGAAAGTATATTTATGTAAACATTAAACAGGATCTGTACAAAATAGATAAGAATGATTAACATAATGTGAATGAATTATGAAGATAGCCTTATTTATTATTATGTTAATATAATTAACAAAACACACTGTTGGTAGTTAGTAAACTGCAAATTAATATATTAAAATAATTAGAGTGTAACATAAAATGAAAGTATTAATTATCCATAAAATCTCCCTAATATTTTGAGCCTATGCTCACATCCTGACACAAAATCGGTCGCAATTTCTCTTAGATCAATTTTGTCCAGTTTATCCTTGTAGACATTCAGCAGGATAGTATGGTTCATTCTGCTCTGTGTCATACTGTTCCGAAGATATATGGTTTTCAGTCGTCTCATAGTTAAGAAGCTTCGTTCACTGACTGCATTTGTCGCTGGCACAACTAGAATCAATTGTACTATGCAAAAGACTTCACTAAAAAAATCCTGCAGGAGTCATTCCTCGAAGTAGAAGAATCCATTGCTTCAAAGACACCACCTCATCTTTGGGGAAGCAAATATAGAATAATTGCACCTGAGCAGACAATTGATTTCGATCAATATCATCACCATAAAATGCAGTCACCTTTTCTATACTGTTTGTGTAGGGAATATTGTTTGCTGCATATGTGTCAACAATATCTCCAGTTCCCTGTAAATATTACGCTACATATGACGCTAGATTACACACATTCAGAAACATGATTCTGCAGGACTGCGCTTTCCCTGGACTATTATTCAACTCAGATATTACACAGACAAAGCCTATAGGCGCTACCGGCAGGAGTGCTAGTTATTGGTCGGGCCAAGGCCCGACCGGCCCGATCAGCTTCTACGGCACTGTGCTACCTACAGGTAGGTACATAGATTTATGAATATGAAATATAATGATTATGAAACGCGGAACATGAAATGATAGTTTTTTTAAAGCAATATTTATAGCAACGTGTCGTCTGCAAATTAACAAAAGGGGTACCGTTCCAATAAATTACGAGTGTCACCTGAATGCAGTTTCAAGAAATCATCGCCTTTAAATTATTTGGTGTTTATATTACTAAGGACTTACGATGGTTCAAAATTATTGAATTGTATATAAAGAAGGTAAACCGCAGTCTGCTGGTCCCTCTGTATCATGAACTGGGCGTTTTGAACTGACGAGTTTCGCTCCAACCATCATTAGATTGGATAGATGTTAAGAGTAATTAGGGAACAGATTGTCTCATCAAAGAGTTGACATACCTATAGCAAGTTCATGAAGAAGGTATAAAAAACGATCCAGGCGGCGATAGACTAATTGCACAAATATGAAGAACAGCCATGAAACATGGGCGAAAAATTGTGTATGGTAATGAAAATACAGATTGTTAAAATGCTAATTTTCCCAAAAAGACACCCTAAGTAAGAAAACGTTTTTAATAAATAGTATAATTTTCACATTTACTATTTCTAAGGTACTCTATTTAAACCTAATTTTAGATAATATTGGACTCAAAATGAATTTTATATAACAAACTCAAAAAAAATTATTATTTGCACATTATAGATTATAATAAAATTTAATCAGATTTTTGATTTTCATATGGGTACCTATATACTATAGATATTAGGCATAAATATTAATTCACCTCAATTATTAAAATACACACTATGGTTTTAGGTATATTTAATATAAGTAGCATATAGGTGCATTGCTATTCTAAAATGTTATAGGGGTGTTTACGTCAATTATAATACTATATAAGTAGGTACTGTTTTGACAAATTCTAAAATTTTTCATAAAATCAATTTTCCAATATGTACAGCTTCTATTCTAACAATGCGCCTTAATATTACAGTAGGTATATAAATAAAATCATGTCAAATGTGTCGTCATTTATTTACATAATTTATACCTATATATACAATAAATGATAATAATTAGGTATATTATATATAAACTGAGAACAAATATGAGTTACCTATATTTATTTTTTAGTTATATTTTCTGCGAAAATTTATATATATATATATAGTTAGTTATAATATAAATAACACTATGCCTTTTTATGATATTTGGTTCATTTTCTTCATAAATTATTTTCTATAAATCCAAATTATCAGAACAATTAATTTCAATTTAATCTATTATTTCGACAATTCAATTTTGACCTTTCATTAGTTAAAACATTACTGGAAGACTGTTAACAATCATTTTAGAAGTATAAATATATTTTTTAATTATTATATGTAGTAGTATTAAACAGTAAAACAAGCGTGCACTTATAAATATACAACTTACATATGCAAAGACAAACTAATATAATATAGTAAAATATACTTTTAAAATATGAATAATGAAAGTGAATGAATGATTTGAACGAGTTTTAGTGCACGTATATGCTGAAAATTAAGCAGATTCATTTGAACAAATAATGCCCTTCTAATAAAATCTAAAATAACTGGTTAGGATAACACACTGGAACTGAAAGTTCGACATAATAAATGAATAATTAAAAACATACAAAACATAAAATAAAATCGGAGGACCTAGCCACGGATATAAGGGGAAATCAATTTTTGTTCTTTTTCACAACAGAGTAATTTATGTTTTGAAAGATATCTTAAATGAAATTCAATACATATATTAGTAAGATTAAGGGTGAATATCAACCACATAGATAGATGATTAATTATAAATATTATATATATCTATAAAAAAAAGAAAAGTAGCTAAGACCAATTAAAAGTAAAACTATCAAGATATTTATCATAAAATTAGACAAATTGGTTGAAAACAAGATGTATTATTAGAGAAGAGTTTTAAACAAATAAATAAACCAGGTGAAAACTGACAATTGCAAAAATAAAACTGAACCTATACGCGTTAAAACAATACGTGATCAATGAAAATAAGGTATCTAAGGTCAATATAATGCACAAATTGATAACTATTATAGCAGAAAATGTATACAATACGCGCCGCGTTATTAAAATAGTTGATTTGTCAACAACATTAATTTATATATATAATAGTAAAATTCAAAATACAGTAGAAATAAATACAGTAGAAATAGCAATTTTGCGGATGGGTTATTGTAATTATTACTATAAAGAAATGGACAAAATATTATGATAATACAGAACTCGATTTTCAGTAAATTTATAAGAAATCATAAGTTTATCACGAGCATGATTGAGGCAAGTCCATATTCTAAAGTTTAAAGTCTCCCTTCTCAGCTGTACAAACATAAATGTCAACAAGAAATGACAGGGAAAGTTCAAGTAGTTGGTCCCGAACAAAATAGAACAGAGCTATAGTTTAGTCAAAAGGCCGCTGCAAACTGGTCCCAAAATGTCAATGCGCTAAATGAAAGAAAGAAGGCTAGACGAGGTACATCTGTCTTATTTGCTGTACACGATTAACGCCTGTAGAACCGGACACCGGGGATGTTTCCCGTTTCTGCTGTTGTTGTGGCACCGCTGCAGACGGAGCTGGAGGGGGAGGGGAGAAGGCAGCTGCAGACTTTCTCACTCCCCCAGCGCCAAAGAAGACAGAACCCTTGCCGGCATCTGTGGAGGAGGAACTGTGCAGGTGTGGATTCGCACAACCATTCGAGCTGCCTACACTGAACTTGGGAGGGGCTGCGGAGGGTGACAAGGACTGTGTAGACAGACGAGCCTTCTCCAGCGCTAGTTTGTGCATCTTCTCCGCTTGCTGTCGGAAAGGCACTGGAGCAGGGGGGGTGTCCGGTTTCTTGGTTATCGGGGGAGGATTGGAAGTGAACGCTCCGAACTTGAGACTGGGTGACGTGGAGGAGACAGTGGGACTTGGAGGGGGCAGTTCCGGCTTTTTGGTCACCGGTTTCAAGGTGGGCGCTGTGAACATGATCGACTTGGCGGCGGGCTTCGGCTTCTCTAGAGTATTGTCGGCCGAGTCATCCGTGTTTTCCATCGCCTTTCGCCTGCGAGCTATCGCCAGCCGAAGGTGGGATTCGTGATCATTCTGAGGTTGTTGTGCCGGGGCAGGGGACTGTTGTCGTGCCGCGGGAATGTTGGGCGTGCTCTTGGACGTTGGGAATGCTTTGTCAGTGGTCGTGGATGCAGGCGGCGGCGGCGGTGGCGGTGGAGGTGCACCAGTAGCCGCAGGTGGCAGCGGTGGAGGTGGAGGAATAGCGCCGGTTGTCTGTGGCAGTGGCGGAGGAATGGGAATGGTAGGCGGTAGCGGTGGCGGTGGAGGGATCACCGCAGAAGTGGACGCTTGTAGGAGCGGCATGGGTGGCGGAGGTGGAGGCATGGGTGGCGGTGTTGAGGGGGAGCTGGCCAGCTGGTACTTGCCCATCTCGTTGAGCTGCGGTGGAGGTGGAAAGTCTGGCGAGTGCAGCCCCGTGTCATCGAAGGATTGTTGGGGCCGTTTGAGAGTTCCCTCAGAGCAGTCCATGTAGTCGGCCGGCGGCTCGTAGCCGTTGAAGTTGGCGCTGTTGTGGGTGAATATATCGGAGCGACGGTGTGAGGGGTTGCTGATGATGGAAGGTCGGGCCGCCTGATTGCATCGCACCGCAGGACTCGTGAAGAACTTGGAGTCCCCTTCTGAGGGCGCCTGTGCCGGAGCGGGGGAGGTGTTGGTGTATGGGGAGAGGGTGCTGGGGGGAGCTCGAATTGGGCCCTGATTCGAGCCGGTTTCCGAGAAGGCTCTGTCAGGAGAAACCACAGAGCTCCCGATACGATATGCCTTCAGGCGGGCTTTCATATCGGCCTAAGAGAGAATTAACCAAAAAATAGTTTAATGCTCATGACTATTAATTAGGTAGTAAGTTAATATTATGCTTACTTCATTGTTGATCATATTTGACGGTATATTCGGATATTGTCCACTCGATCGATAATTCGCTTCTTCCTGATAGGCTGATGAAGCTGACCAATCAGATACGTCAGGTCGTGTCACTCCAACTTGTGAAGCGCTAATACTGCCTCGGAATGCGCGGGAACGGAAGCTGGTTCCACTTAAGATACTCATACAATCGAGATCGTATTCGGCTAGGGTGGCGTCCAGTTGTTCTGAAAGGATTGAAGCGATACCCAATTCTTAAAAACTAATACAAAAATGGGATAAAATCAATGAAATGTATCTTCAATTAATTCAAAAGATATAAGATTAAAATGTATAAATTTGAAATAAAAATAAACTATAAAATCCATTTGTAACTCATTTAAAAATAATTATAACTTCAAAATCACGATCTCTATATTTCATCATCTATCAGGACGAAAATTTATTTATTTAAAAAATTTAAATAATTTTGAACAGATGCCGATTAAAATAGCTTTCGACTTGGTTAATTTGGCTCGAACAAAACTAATTATTCAAAACACGTCACGAATTACACAGTGGCTGGAACTCTAATAAGAATTGACAAATATGGATCAGTTAGAAAGATATAGAGGATTTAAAATTAACTCCCAGTAGCATATAGATAGCTTAGCAACTTGTCAGATAGTGTGTACTTTACGAAATCTTATTTTCTAGTTTTTTCGTATATATATATAACTTCTAAAAGAATATATCGTATTTTAAATCGCTTATTAAGATTTTGTTTTTAAAATGTATTTTTTAAATAAACGATATCCTCTATTTGATTCAATATTTTAAAATAATATCAAATAATATGGTGCAAAGTGTCAGAGAGGCTCATTAAAAAAGGAAATTTTAGAAAAAAAGTAATTAATCAAAAGTTTGATTTTAATTCGTATTTTATTGTATATTTTTATTTATAAATTAATAGTAAAACGATATGCAATTATTATACATAATATAGATGTTTCTAATTCTGTAGGAGTGAAATCCACGGGTCAAAAGTAAATAAGACGAGGCACACCGCAGGTGATGTAACTCCTCCAGTCACATGTAAGTTGCAAGAGGAAAACGACCTTAAGTGTTTGCGTAACCCAAGTATTCGCTCATGAGAAAGTTGGCCTATATACTTCTTTCAAGCGGTTGTTTTATTGTGTAATATTGCAAGCGGTGACTCAACTGATTGTGTGGCTACTATATTTGACAAATCGTTGAAACCCCTTTCTAATACCCAACACAAATAAATCTAGCATACAACCAAAAAAGGTTAGGTAATAAAATCCAGGAATTAAGGGAGGTGAAAAGGGAAACGTTTCTTCGTTTATGGGATTATATTTTAGACACCGATGCCAAGTTTTAGTTACGGAGGATAAGGAAAGTGGTCATTTATAGAAGGATTAATAACACTATATTAACTCTATAATATTTATAATATGATAACTCTGTATTTGACAAGGTTACCTTCTGTCCTTCTTTCGGTATTTTACTTTTGTACATTTCACATCCTATTCCTTAGCTTCCTTAGCTGTGTCTGAATTACTTTGCATAATAATATTACGTAATATTTGTTGAGAGGTTAATTTTTTAGTTTTCTAAAATGTTATCGATTATATATTAGCTCCCCATTTACTTCTATGATTGCATTTTAATTAATGTATGGTTTAATAATATGGCTCACCCATAGCGATGCGCTGTTGCACAAGCTTTTGTTTGTCCACAGTGACTACCTTGAGAGCGACGGTGTCCCCAGAAGTACGAATCATATTGACAACTTGCTCATGAGATGTGGCGCACACATTATCGCCGTTGATCTGTAAGGATCAAAAAATATACCTTCAGAAAAAGCAAACATTCATTATACCTAACAATTATTCATCAATTTATCAATTTACATTCCTGAAGACAAAAGGAATCTGATTTCTTTAGATATTCAATTCCATAAATAATTATTAAACATCTTTATTATTCATCAATTTATCTCGAGACAATCTTTCTAATATTAATTTCCGCTTTATTTAAAATGCCCAGCATATAACTGCTATAAACTGCTTTAAATATATTAATGTTATATTATAACACAACCGTCGTTAAACCATATTAGTTATATTATAATTCACTCTATTTATATATTCAGTTGTTATTAATTATATTTAATTATTTAAAATATTGATTCGTCCTCCAATACCCCCAGAGAAGCATGAGACACTTTTCTCGCCACACGGAACTCTCCTTTATGGCACGTAATATTTATGGAAACTGTCGTATGCAAATTGCTACAAGAAAAACACCTCATTATAGAAAATCCATAAAGGTTTTGTTCTCTTTATCATGGGTTAGGCCTAAGTACAGCAGATAATTTGCTAGGAAGGCACTTGTGTATTAAATTTGACATCTAACGGTTGACTAAATTGGCGTTGTTATGACAACAAAAAGTATAAAACTCATAATTAGTTGGTTCACCGTGAATTGTTTTCAACTGCAGATAGGATAATAATATAGAATTTAGATGTATAATACAATGCTATATAAAACTTAAACCATAATGGGAAATTTTGATAAATAAAGGAAAACGGTTCAAATATATGATAGGTCGGCTGGTAGATCAACAAAACCACAACGATTGTCATAATATATGGTATTATACTCACTACAATATGATCAAATAAATAATATAATACATCTCTAAATACAATAACAGAATGAATTGGAATAAAAAATGACAAATTTAGTCATTGTGTATAGAGATGTAGCTGCAGTTAAAATTTTCGCAGAGTTTAATTAAAATAATATATTATATAGTATAAATTTTTAATTTTTAAATATAGAAAACCAATTGTAAGGTTTTCAGGTACATAGATTAATGGAATATAATATAAAAACCAAACAAAGTTATACTTCAAGAGGATCAAGCGTCAATAAAAATATTCTTTTGAAACATTGAATACGAAAACTACGAACAGAAAATACCCAAAATGGAAAATCTGTGACAACAAACCTGTTGCAATGCTTAAATAGAATCTCATCTCTCTTAGTGAACCTCAATATGAAAACCGTTTATCTAAACTATATAAAAAGTTCTCTTCTATCCGAAGATGACTTGGTTAGTATACTTACAATCGGATATTAGTTGACCAAAATATAATAGAGCGGCATTCATTGATTAAAAATTATGTTTGCAACATTCAAAATGTTTGCAACTTACAGACCTAACAAAAGGTGCGTCACAAAGACGGTTGTCGGTGAGGCAATCATTTTCATGATTTTAATCTCTGTACAAATTTTATTATACGGCGGAAACTTTTATTAACGCAGGGGGGCTATTCTTAGTGGAGGAAATGCAGTTTACAAAAGTGAAACCCACCTCAAGAATATAATCTCCTGGGAGCAGTCCCGACTTCTGAGCGGGCGTGTCTGCGTCCACCTTGTCGAGAAATTGAAGAGCAGGAAGTTCGGGTGTTGCCACGAATTCTGAGGAGTTGTTAGTTACTATAATTATGGAGAGAGATAGATGTCATTTAGAAGGGGTTGTACAGGGTTTGAAATTAGGAGTCACAAAATGTTTACGCCGTATAGACTACCTAATAAAAATTTAATTTAGGACGTAAGAGAAATGTGACCTTCAAGTAAGCGGAAATCCGGTCATTATGCCTCGAGACAATTTGTGCAAGTTGGACATTTATAACCTATAATATAACGATTTATTACTTGTATGACATCAATATTGAATTAAATATTCACATAAAAATAAAACGAGTGAATTTGGATATATCAGAAAAGTATAATATAGAGATGTAATTATATATCAAATAAAGGCAATAATGCAAAGACTGAGGAGGAGAATCATTTTTATAATAAATTTTTGTAAATATTAAAAAAATATTCTATAATATTATAAAAGTAAAAAAATAAACATAACAATACAATACAATACAATACATAGTTTTTAAAAACTCATAAAATATGCATAATAAAATATAGTAATTATATATAATTATAAGACAAACTTTTATAGAAAATAACTGATAATGAATCTCAACATTTGTAAAAAAAACATTGATTATTTTATTTAAAATAAAATTTATAAATGGTAAATTGATCATTTAGGAAATCGAATTTCAATATAAGCAACTGATATTGTTTCTTATGTATGGTTCCTAATATTGTCTCAAAACATTTCATTCACTTATACCACTTATATATCCCATTATCAAGGCAATCACTCTAAATTGAAAAGAACACATTCTTAACCAGATCGAATAAGTGTTGCCTAGGTTATAACGATTAGTATATACAAGATTTTCTAGTCGGACTATTATCTCTTCCGCCTCAGATGATTTGCACAGATGTTGTATAGTTTAGGAATTTCTTTTAGTATCAGCAGATCATACGAAAATATTTGAGAGAAAAAACATGAAGGAATATGAATTACATATTTATAGTAAAGATAAATTTTCTATGACAACTTTGGCGATATTTTAGCTAAAATAATAAAAACAGCCGTAGCAAAGAAAAAATAAATTATAACAATTTTTAGGAGCAAAAATTCTAGACTTACACGGCTTGCCTTAAATGAAAACAAAAGTGAAATAGATTGAAATTATGATTCATAAAAACTAATACACACCTATATTGTATAAAGATCACGTAACAATTTCAATTTTTAAAATGCACATTAAAAAATAAATATAATATACAAAAAAGACATATGGTAATAATTATTATTAACTCTGACTGGATGTTCCATAAAACGGATTCAATCACTAATGTTATGCCAAGAATTGTGGTTGTATTTATAAAAATTTATCAATGACGTCCAAGGCTATAAATCGTCGAAACTAAAACAGCTTTTTGTTATGTTAGAAATGTAGTGTTTCGAACTGTCATGATTAATTTTTTAACGTTAAAATTAAAATTAACGTTAAAACTTAAGCAGACAAATCAATAAATATATGGGTCTATATTATATTCACCGTGAATTCTTTGATCATCAAATAAAATCCAATAGAAGAAAATTGAAAAGTTATAGTTTATATCTAGCTTGTTTAATTTATATCATAACAGAATTTTTTTTTGATATTGATTTTTAAACGGGTGTTTTTTATTAACAAAAAAATTAAAACTAGTTCATGCATATTAGTTTTAGGACAAATAAATAAATACTTTAGTTGCAATAAAGGAAGTGTAGTTAATTCGTGCTCCACATATGTCAACTGAAGAAATTATGGACAGTTGTACATAAAAAAATAAAGTACACGTCTCCATTCAACTATCAAATAATTGGCAACGTTAATACAATTAAGAAATTATACGTCATTAGAACCTAACAACACACTCCCATATTTACTCATTTTATTGATAAGTCGGTACTGTGTAATATATAAATACTTTTGTCTCATTTAATGATAAAAATGGGAATGGCCAACACATTGCCAAGGCAATGCCAAAATAAGCGACAATAATGGCGCCCAAACACAAGACACACCAGGCATCGACATTTAATTACAGAAACATATGTCTTTCTCGTATAACAGATAATAATTGATATATCTACAGTTGATATATTAATGTTGATAATGAAGTAGAAATTTGAGGTCACACTCATTTCATTTCCAATTTATGACAAGAGGAAGTGAGAGAATCTTTCCTCATTTTTAATTGTTGAAATGTACTATATATTTAGCATTGTGACAGCTGTACTCTAATTGAATTAAATTATTGATAAATATTATAAGGCAATAATTATTGAAATATAAACAGTGTAAATTGATAAATAAACTAGTAATTCAATTGCTAAAGAATTTCAATTTTCAATAAAGTATTTTAATTTTTATCTTGATTATAAAACTTTAAATTACATAGAAAAAAATGTACCTAAGTAAATCAATATCGTCATTTGTATATTTCTGAAAACTTGCTGCCTAAGTAAATTATTAAAATATATAGATTATTAATAAAGTTATTTATAGGACTCATAACATGTTTTGATGACGCTATGAAGACACACACACACATTATATACGATGAAATACAAACTAGCTTAAACTTAAATGCTGAAAACATAATATATGATTGTTTATCAAAGGAGAGAAACTAACATGTATCCCATGGCAACCAAAAAGAGAGCTACATCCGGTTTTAAAAAGAATAAAATTCAGCCGAGAATTTGAAGTTAGTAGTGTATACAACAGCGCGTAGGGATAGGATTTAATTAAATACGTCTGCTGACATAATTTTGTCTATGAATTATTATAGTTCTATAGACGGATATTATAATGAAATAAGAGTACATATTATGCTGGAACATATAGCGTGCGGTTTTTTTATTTAGGAGTTCTAACGTTATAAGAAGAAAAAGACAGGAGTAGTGTGAAACGTTAAAATCAGACGTTCAAAATCCAAAGTTTGAAATGGTATAGGCGGCACTATTTTATAACTGTTAATCCAATTGGTATGTATTAAGTGCAGTACATTCAATTTAGCCGTATTTTATGTAAAAGTGGCACATGCCTATGCAAATTCTATGAGCCTACTAGAATTAATTATAACAAGGCATCTTTGTAACTACCATGTACATTTAAAAACAGTAGTGCATACAAGTAGTATATAATATACAAGAGGAAACTACCTTTGTTGCCCCGGATGACAAAACCGAATCCCTTCGTCGACCTCTGTAGAACAACTACTCGGGGCATGTTCGAAGTATCCATATCTCTGTAAAAGGACAAACAAATTCAAATTATTTTATTTGTCATCAATAATTTAAAAGCTTCTAAAACAATTTTTAAAAAATCCATAATTCGAAATATTTTATGTCTGTGTTTATTGAAGAAACTTACAGAAGAGGTCTTAGCTGGTTGACACCTTGCAGTTGATTGTAGTGACTGTTCAGTTGACTAGCTAAAATAGATACGTAATAATAATTAAACTGGATGATATTAGTAACATTCAATTAGGCATAAATATAATATGTATTTATTGGAAACTTATCAAAAGCATTAAAATTATGATCAAAATTAATACAAAAATACCGTTTGTGATATTTGAAGATAATATTGAAATAAGAAAGTATACTATGCGTATAAGTAAGTAAGCCTTATAAGAAGTGCTAAAACGGGCTTAAAACTTTTATAAAAGTAAAATATTTAAAAAAAATTATACAAAATTTATTTACAACACAGCACATTTATAATTATCAAAATTTATGATATGCAATATGCGAATGGTACCTATAATTTTTATAAACAGGAATTAATATATTCAGGAAATTATTCACAGGGTTAGTTACTTTGAACAAATCTGAATTTTTCTTTAAGTCTTATTTATATGTTTATTGGATGAATATCATACATATATGTTGTTAACATAATCCCATCCATGCGACAGATTATTGAATGAAATTCTCGTCTTTACTTTTCGGTAAACACATACTTTATACCAAAAGAAGAATGTATATTGATCTTTTAGACACTGATAGCTAAACTGTTAATGGTATTACGTCATAGCAAAGAGTCAATTGACTAATTCATTAACCTATTCACATCTATTAGCTTTATAAACTTTCGGAAATGAAAGAGAGAAAACAGAGTTTATAAATGATTTAAGAATATATTATTCGCGATAGGTATAGATCGAGCGGTTATTTAATTTATACCCATTTGTGGTGTAGAGAACGGTAATTAAAAATATCTGAAAACCACAACCAGAGACTGAGCAGCCAGTTTGTTTTTGGTGGTGTCAATCAGAGGTTAGGAGAATATACACCAGTCAGGTAACAGGGAATTTGGAGGAACTTATAAGCTTTTAATTATTACACAACCAGTTATAGGAATTAACACAACACATTGTGCCTTTAAAATCCCTAATATGACTCATGCCAAGAGAGGAAAGGCGAGGACGGAGAGGGAGAGAGACAAAACAAATCGAGCGCCCCAAAGCGTCATCCTCACCATAGCAACGAGATTTAGTACAATATAAGCCAAGTCAAACTGTGTGTTTTTTCGGCTCAGTATACTTTATTTAGTTTGGGTTACACCCAAGCTCGCTATATCCTACAAAGGGTTGACTAGTTTGTTTGTCAATGGGAGAAAGGTGGCCTTTCTTCTCGATAATATTATGCAACGGCACCGGCGTTGACGTAGTACGTCTAGTTCCATACAAGGAGTAGCCGTTCCTGTTCCTAGTTATGCGCTATCATAGTCTTAGTCTCTTTATATCTATCATCCAGAGTTTAAAAAGAAAAAAGATAATTGAAAGCTTATTATGCTGTTATTTGAATTTCTATACAGAAGTAAGTAAACGTCAATATAGAGGGTCAGCAGATCTGCGGTGCACAATGCGAATCAAATGAAAGGGAGATTTATCAGAATTATACGATAACACATTTATAGTATTGTATTAATAGAAGAAATATATTTCAAACGTAAAAATGCCCCAACCCATTTTATAAAGAACTCTTTGGTATAAGAACTAATTGACAGTTCACTCCAGTCTATATTGGTTTGGAAAAAGTCACTATTAGTTTACTTGTATCATCATTCACATTTCCTGGCGCTATACACTCTTTACGCCTGGATAATTGATGACTCCTAAGACGATGCGATATCCATAACTTATTCCAATTGTTCTGCTGCAAATTCCGACCTCGTGCGATCACGCGCTGTAGTCACAGATGACAATGGATGCTGCGACCGACGGACATAAATTGAAAGCATGAGTCACTAGTGAAACTTGTCCTGTATTGAAGAAGCTTTGCGTGACTCGGTTGAATTGTATGTAGATGTTCCGTAATTACTATATAATAACATACGATATGCATTATTGTAGTCTTTTATGTAACATTAGCAAGTCAATGCCAAATAAATTGGTCGGTGACGAACTGAATTTCCATGTGTTTACGTCAAATAAAACAGAAGTAAAAGTTTGTTAAAAATTTGAAACGATTAATAATTTATATTGTAATTATAATATCAAACATTTTTGTATAATATAATAATATGTTGTTAATAATATATTAGCCACATATTATAATTATATTATACAAAAATGTTGATGTTATATTGAGACACAGATTTAACGATGAATGTTTTCATGATTATAAGATGTCCACTTAGTTCTAAAAATAATTAATAATCCCACTAAAAATGATTTCTATTCTCATTTATAAGGCGTAAGGTATGTATGTATGGGTGTATGTGTGTTGCATTATAATAAAAAGGTCAGATTAAAAAGGGGTTTTAGACTACAATAGAGAAGAAATAATCCTCTCTGTATAAGAATAGAGAAATACCCCCCCTCTAAGTTCGTTGACTATAAATAAAGCCAGATTTTAGTGATCAATAATTACTTTGTGATCAATAAGTTATATATCATGCATAAATTAAAAGTCTAGAATATTTAGCTCTTATGTATTTGAAAAATATTTCAAGGGTATAACTTAAATATAAAATAACTTAAGGGTGTATTTATATATCCAATTATTCATTCCTTCAATAATGTTACTATATAATATATTTTTATCTGTGTTACATAGAAACATGTATAATTATTTACTATATATTTAATTTTTAACACCCTATTTTATTCAACCTGCTTTAAATATCAAAATGGAATGATAATGTCACCACGAACCTATAAGGTCACCATCAGCCTACATCTTGTACCCTTATATACAACGAAATAAGGAAGACAGCGCAAAGCATTTAGGAGTACACAAAGAACATTATAATATGTAAATATTGATCCATCCCAAACTTCTATAGTTGGGGTAGTACCCAATCTATGTGTCAGCAATTGTGGTGAGTTGTTCACCTTTGCTTATATCAACATTAAATGACAAAACCCCATTGGAAAAACTTCAAAATAATCAAAGGCAATTTTCCCCATAAAAGTACAACAAATGTTCCCTACTCCTCCTCTAAACAAAACATTTAATAGTTAATATACCTAAATAAAAAAGGAACCATCAGTTAACCAGCTAGAAATGGATTCTATTTTGCGCAGGAGGTTAAAACTAAAAACATTTTCCAGTTAATGAAATATGCAAATAGGTAGTAGGCCTATTCAATTTTTCGGCATAAGAGAGCTCCTAATATCTAAGGCCATGTTCTCAGGTAATCAACAAATATAGAGCGGTAATTTAGTTTGAGCATCGCTGGAATTCCCGGTCGACTTTCTCCTCCCCCTTCTGTCCATCATTTACTCAGAGAATCAGAAATAATTCAATTCGAAGCGCAAGTATTAAACTATGTAGCCAAAAGAGGAGGAAAGCACAGCATCATATCAAAATCTTATCCTCAGTTCACCTCGCTCTGTTTCGTGTGTGAAAAGCTTATTACGGCAAAATACTCGTGGAGAGTGAAAAATAGAAATGTGTGACAGTATTTTCGTCTACCCCTGAGGTACACACACACTTCTAGTTAAGGGATAAGACCTACTCATTCGACAAATTTCCTCTTGTAATGCCAAAGTTTAGTGGAGCATAGAAGTGTACTTTTCTACACTAACTATAAACGTTTATGAATTGAAAAGTATCTTTTCAATCTCCTGTTAATAATACATTAACATCAATAAATTAATTAATTACAGATTAATAAATAACAATTAGTCGAACTAAATAGAAAATTGTTTTATCCTTATTTTAATAATTATATCTTTATTAGCTGTAATAACAACTTTTAAAAATAATTTTCATAATTCATACACTTATAAATTAAAATTCACACACTTGTAAATTAAAATTCACACACTTATAAATTAAAATTCACACACTTGTAAATTGCAATTCGTACATTTGTAGCCTATACAACTCACTTCTAATGGAGGAAACACCACTGAGCATCGACGCAGAGTCTCCACAGTCCCAGTTGAGAACTAGCCCGCCCCTACTTCCTGCCATACCGTCACCTATCGTACTTCCACCACTGCCGTTGTTAAAGGAGGCCCGAATATCTGAATTTTTGCTCGTAAAGGGAGCTGCACTGGAGGGTTCATTGTTGTTGTTGCTAGGTGCCACGTCGTTAGACATGGAAATTGAGTGACTGATCTGTCGACGACGGCTAAAATTCACAAGGATCAAAACCAATGATTAGTGTAAGAAAAATTACTTGTAAAAGAAGATTAAATGAATATTATCGTGACGTCAAACTTATCCAAACACTAAATTAATTAGTTAAAGCTTTATAACATATTTTACTTAGAACCGTCTTATCAGTAAAAGGAATGAACAAGGAAAATATATTCCGGTTTCTGTCAAACCTTTTACTGCGAATGTAGATTGAATCTAACAGAGTTAAATTCTAAATTTAACATTGGTAGCAGCTGAGAAATAAACTAACATGTAATACTACTAAATCAATTAGTACAAAGATCCGATAAGGCAGTTTTTTCATAATTTAGTCAACCAGGACTACAGGGTAAAACAATTTTAAAAAGTTTAAATTTCCTTTGAGAATAAAGTAAAGATTCTATAACAAAGTTGTTAATAGAAAATACAGAAATTTACCGTAGATACTTATATATAAATCAATCAATACCTGGATCGTGGACTGGACGGAGCTGAGTCTCCAGGTGGATAGTGACGAGCGGAAGAGGATCCAGAGGGCCCAGGAGCATTGAGATCCAATTCTGAGAGACGGCCCATACTGGAAGAGCGCATGTAAGCCCGAAGACTGGGAATACTTGTGCGCCGTTTGTCATTGAACTTGGGGCTTCCACGTAGCGGGACTGAACCGGTCAAATTGTAATGAATGATATTGATAAAAGTTTATTGCCTATATTAGTAGTATGTTACCATCATATTACAGTAATAAATGGGTTTTAGTAGTAGTATATTACAACCATATAATACAATATGATATTCGTTCTAATTTCCTGCATTTTGACATTTCTAACTAAACTATTAAGATTAGTTTTACTTGTTATAAATTTCACAGGCATAAAAAATACCAATAATTGTTTTGCCAATAAATAAAAAAAAGAAACAGTCCAGCATATTAAGAATACCACCCACCAACTCCTCCTATTTTCCTCAGACACCAGTAACTATAGCATGTCTGCCCAGTAATCGGGTTTGGGAGACATTCGCGTTGGCGCATGAAGACAACTCATCGTTAAATTTCTGCAGTCTATCTGACAGCACAATCAGCCCATTTCTCAATCTTATACAATATATCGAGTCATCGAGAAATACTTATTTATACTTTGAGGAGGAAGATATAACAGAAGACAAACATGGCTGACTTTTTCTGTAATAATCGCTGGACAAGCAAGCCACTTCTGTTATCTGAAATATACTTTCTCTGAATTAATGACTCATTCACAGCGTCAACAAGGGTTTCTGGCTGACAAATATTTCAAATGATTGAAAATCTGTTTTAATACCTTTAGCTCATGTATTCAAAATATTGAAAGTAAATCGTTTAAAACAAAATAATAAACACAAATTTTCCCATTTTTAAATAATTATTTTTTTATAAAAGAAGGCTTTCTTATTACTAATATTTTATATTATTCTTATTAATATATTAAATGTTTCAGATTATATCCAAGGAAAGCTAAAACAGAATTTAGTTAGATTGAAAGTTTATTGAGATTTTCATCCACAAAGCTATGCGATAGATTATCAGATATGCGACGACACTCCATGTAGTTAATTTTCTTTAATCTCAAGAATTTTTCTAAATGTTTGTCCTGACAGAAAAATAAGTATCGGGAAAGTGGCGCCGCGTCTTAAAGCTCCCTTAGATAGGTGAATTTCCATGAACCTCTTTAAACAAGGTGAAAATATTGACTTGATCCAAATATCGGTTAGTAAAATATTGAATTTATACGTAGTAATTGAAAAAAAAGGAAGGACAATAAATGTTAAGTAACAAAAACTATTTTTATATACCAAATAATAACATATAGTGAAAATTTATTTACAAAAAGTTAGAAAATTCAATGTATATACGCAATAATACGAAATTGAATTATAAAAATTAAAATATAAAAACAACAAGAATTAATTATTTATAATGTCGAATATCATAAAATTCGTTTTTCAGTTATAAATTATTTATAAATATAGATCCCTCAAGCTCTTACCAATATCGGAATCTCTGAAGTTTTCTATGATCTCGGCCAGGTGCGTGTGAGTAGCCAGAGCAGCCTGCTGACATGACGTCACTCCAGTCTGATTGGGCAGAGATCGGTCGGCCCCGCGGAAGAGCAACAGGCGTGCGCAGGACTCCTGGCCATTGCGGGCGCAGATGTGGAGTGAGGTATCTCCCTGGTGAGTCTGGGCGTTCATGTCGGCTCCATAGGAGAGGAGGTGCTCCAAATGTTGTAGATGACCATGAAGACAGGCCTGAGAGAAGCATAAACCAACCAATTACGTGTTGCCAGATAAATTTAAACAGTTTGGCAAACTAGACGTTATTCTACTCCAGATATATATGTATATCTACTTATATAATAAATTGAGTAAATTATTATTAATTTAATGTTTATTTTTATACTGATTCAATTCTATAAAAGGATAAAGTAAAATAATTTGTACTTTTAATTAAACACACACGTCGACTATGAATAGATAACTGATAATATTATTCAATGAAATATTCATTCTGTGTGTATATATTACAGAACATACAAGAATTTTCGCATATTACAAAATAAATTGATAAAATGGGCGCTGGTTTATTTTGTGACATTCCACTCTTCCAGCTGGAAGAAAACAAACTGCCTATACCTACATTGTGCGGTCGTGGTGATGAAGGAGAAGGTCCACCTTATAGTGTGTATAATATGCAAAGATAGTAGTGCAAGCTAAACTGTTTATTTCTACAAAAAACGATCTTCTCCAAGGGGTTACCATGTATAGCTTGTATATACATAACCAGCACCATAAACACAATTTTATAGAGATGGGAAGCCGCAATGAAGGACAAGACCAATTACCATCAACCACAACAAGATACGCAGAGTTATCAAATTCAAACTTGTCATACTATATAAAGATATAAATGAATAAAACATATCCTTTGACATGTACAGAATTCTTCATTTATAAAAACTTTTATAAAAGTACAAGTACAGTAAAGTTTTAATAAAGAAACCATATATAAGGTAAAAGGTATAAATTTTCAGACAAAAAAGTTTTTAATCAAATTTTGAATTTAAAAACCTCTTTATTTACAGTAATTACCATTTTAACTCTATTTTAAAAAAACGAACCTGGTGGATCTCCTGCTGTCCGCTTTCATCCTTGATGCCCAGGACAGAGTGATCATAAAGAAGACGTTCGACACAGAGGGCCAGAGTGTCATTGCTCACTGCGTGATAAAGAGGGGTGAGTCCCTTGAGGTCCTTAGTGTTGGGTGATTGACCGAGGTCTAACAGGGTCTGTAATAACCATTGAATACAATTTAATGGATTCGTTAAGTTATATGTGATTGCTCAATAAAACTGTAAAATTTGTACCTTTACATCATGATTGTATACAATAAAGTTATATTGCAATAAGCTGAATAAATTTATTGATATTAAATTGTTTGATTTTTATTATCCACTAAAGCAATTTGTTTCAATACGATAAAACACAGCAAATCGTGATTTATCATTAAAATATCATTTATGATGTAGCTACCGATTTTGTGAACTATTCACAATTTGATTATATTGTCATCACCAAAAGTAACACTTAAAAAACATCAAACAACCATATAATATTGTTTCAACGTTAGTATTATTTTATTAGAATGCAAAACATATTTGGCTGGTTGTTAACATTAAATTAACGACTAAAATATCGTATAATAAAAAATATTAAATTCCAATATATATATTAATAATCTACAAGTAAAGAAAGCATGCAGGAATACCTACTACAAAATACAAAATCACGAAATGACCTTATAGCTTAAAGAGTTCTATTCAGTGGTGTTATTATTTTGTATCTGTGGTTTGGTCTGTAGAATAACAAGCACGTCCAGACACTCAGTCCAAATTTCTGTCAACTCAAAGATCACAAAAGACCACACAACATTTCACCTGGTGAGTAAACAAGGAAGCCATCGCGCCAAGACGCGACCAAGCTGAGTACACTTATAATTAAAAACACATAGGCAACGGACAGCGGAAGGCGCTGGCAGAGAAGGCCATGGCACAAACCTTCCTGAATCAAAATACCCGCATGGGCCTGTGTCCAGTGATAGTCCACTTATGTATGGGTGACATCCATAAATGGCTGAAAAATCTGTTCGAGGTCAACACGGAAGCCGAGTATATGCCAGTACGATGTCAACAATTAGAACTTATTTGGCAGTAGACTGAGATGAAAATGAGCTTGCTAATACAATAAAATGTAGTTGACTGGAAAAAAAGATTACTGTACTAAATATAAAAACGTATTGTGCAGAGTGCAAACTAAAGATTATGAGTCACTTTTCTTACAATTAAAAAAAAAGATTAGCCAACTGACAGCGCAGTATAACACTACTTAAGAGCAGAGGCAATATCCACTCGTCTTCAAATGTAGTATACAGAATAATATATTATAAATGTGTCCCTAATCGGAGCTAATACCGGGTGTGTGTATATTGGGGTCTCGACAATAGAGCAGAGCAGAAGTACACGTAGCTCTTGGTGAATCACGAATATAGAAAATAATCAACACTGTTATTAAAAACAAGGAACACTCATAAAAAACACAAATCCATAAAGATTATAAAATTCAATTTACGGAAAGGAAATAATCAGGTATAAGATGTGAATAAAACGCTTCAATATTGAATTACAATGTTTATATTATATTAAATACACGGAAATGGGACAAATTACCACACTTTTCAATTATCAACGAACAAGTATACCTACTAATCTATTCGACGCAATCAAAGTATAGCAAATTGAAGATACTGGAGTAAATGCAAAGTGCTGGATCCATTAAATATAGGAAGGATACTGTACAGGTCGTAATATTTCGTGAAAGGTCAATATATGTTATAGTGTAGTCTTTTATCAAAAATCCAGAAAACAGGTAGGCAATAAAAATAATTGTCAAAAATAGATATATAGCAAACAAAACGATATTATCGCTGTATCATTAGTGTAGAGTGTACTGAGGAAGATGGACGAAACGTCTGCAGCTGTAAAATATATATACCCTATTAAAGCGTGAACGCATTTCTTATTTTATTGTTAAAAAAAAGGTATGGCCAACAAATTAAACTATAATAATATGTTAAAATATTATAGTCTAAAAATTGCAATTATCCAGAATAATCGATACAAATATTGTCGACGTTCAACTTACTTTTATCGCCTCAAAATTTCCCTTGATGGAGGCCATGTGGAGAGCAGTAATGCCGTCCTTGGATCTAAAATCAATATGGGCCCCTCCACTTACCAGGGCCATAATCATCTCACGGGGATGCTTTAATTGGGCGGCGATAGCCAGAGGACTGCCTGTGAAACAAAATATTTGAAGAAAAAACGTTATTCAAGTTTTAAATGCTGAATTGTATAATTAACAAAATTAAAGCATTAGTAGGAAACCCTTACCGCATTTATCCGCGTATAATCCCCCCCCCCTTCTTGGAGCTTCAAAAATGTAGATTTTTGTATGACCCACGAATAAGCCCCCCCCCCCCTTCCCTTAATACAAAAATCTTCTAATATTAAATATTAAAAGTATATTATATTTACCACTTAAAAACATTAGGTACCTACTATCCAATGTCTTTAATTAATCAATATAATTACCTATCCACAAACATATATTTGATTAGGTAGGCATATATTAGTTTATTTTGAAACATTTGTCAATTATTTTTGCCTACACCTATCTATTCGGTCACTAATTAAATTCAATTTCTGTCAAGTAATGTATGTTATTTTTTTGGACTCCCGTATAAGCCCCCCCCCCTTAATTTGAGTGGCAAATATTAGGTTTATACAGTGGGGGCTTATACTCGGAGAAATACGGTATACAACAAATTATATAAAAACGCAATTCATTTTAAATCAAAAAAATTCTAAAATAATTCACACGTATAGGTGAAGACAAATTAAGCTGTTTAACATCTGGATAGAAATCATTTAATGTATAATTAAATCGGCACATGGTGACAGCTCGCAGAGCTTTAATTAGTATGTTATTTATAAATGTAAGACATCTGCAGTCACCTCCAGCTTCCTTGCAGTGGAAGTTTGGATCCATGCCTTTATTCAACCACTTGGAAACGTGAGCTTGATCGCCAGCACGAATAAAATCCAAAAATTGACGTAGATTAGTCTGTGAGAGAATTTTAAAAAGATAAAATTGTAAAAACCAACAAATTCATAAAAGTATAAATTAAGTGTTGCCTTACCTTCGTATGGAGTTTCTTCAGTTTGGCAGCACTCATTGCCATTGTTTTGTAGACACGACGTTTGTATTTCAACTGAAAAATTATCACCAGTTTCATTGACAAATACATTTAATATAAACAGTGCCTACATTCTGGAAAGCGGAAAATTAAAGAGATTTTATATTGTAAAAGTATGATTAACAGTGGACATACCATCTTAGAATAAAGTTATTCTAAAAATTAATAAAATTATTACTTAAAGATTATTCAAATAGCAAATAATATAAATCTGAATGCTGCTTCTAATTAGTTTTAGGAGAGTTTATAATTATTAATCTAGAACGGAAAGCTTCTAAGTAAGTTTGTTTTAAAGAGGCCTAACAGTCTAAGCTGTTGATCATATTATAGTCTTTAGCAGTGAACATACTGGAAGATGGAGAATGAATGTATTCCTTAAGATTAATGTAAAAGATAGTTGATGACTCATTTCAGTTATAGAGGAATTGTATTCATAAAATACAGTTGATTACAATCCTCTCGATATATAATTAACTATAAGATACAATAAAGCGTCTCTATTTATAGCCAGCAATCGCCTTTAAGATAGAATATATCCAAAACGTTAGATAAAAAACACGCAATTAAATACAAGCTTCAGGGATTAAAAAATGGAGGAACACAAATAACTCACTTCTAAATTTCCAACTGGTGCCTGAAAGGGGTAGTCCTTAAGAGGGCGGTCCTCTTGCAGAAATTTACCTGCCTTTCCATTAGCGGGTGGAAGGAACAGACCATAGTTCATGGGATCCTTCAGTGATTGGCCCAAAACTGTGACTACCATTCTTTTGGCATCACCAACAGTGTCGTTCAATGGAAATTGAAGTAATTTCTAAAACAATATTTTTAATATGTAAAGGATAAAATAATAAGGGAATGATTTAATGAAACATACAAATATATAACTAACAAAACAATTATAATGAGCAATTAAATGTATCTTACATCTATTGTGATATCTGGAACAACTATTTTGATATAAACAGTACCATGTTGTGGGACCAACGAATTTATATCACACTGACCATCCATACTAAAAGATAAACCAGAATCACTATCGCACATAGTCAGTCCAGTAGGAGAACAAGACTTCATAGCCTAAAAATAAATTATACATTCAAGTGATTTGTTTAATTTAAAATAGAAAAGTAATCCTCATTAAAAGATTTCATATTCAATTTATAAATCTTAAAGACATTATATATACATCTATTCATTAGTGTACAAATGTGAATGTTTTATGGAAAAGGAGATTATCTATTTTATTCCTAGGAAAATAACATACTGTAAAAAGTTTTGACTATACCATATTGACAAGATTCAAAACTAAGAAAATCTCACTTTTTTCATTCTCAATAATATATATATATTAATTTAATATTATTTAAAAAAACTTTATTCAAAAAATATATATTTGAGAAACAAAAAAGTGAGATACCTAAATTATTGAGATTTTCTAAGTTTTGAATCTTGTCAATATGGTAGAGTCAAAACTTTTTACAGAATTTTGTTTTCCTAGGAATAAAATAGATCCTCCTTTTCCATAAAATAATCCCATTTGTACACTAATGAATAGATACCATTTTTATATGCAATAATGATTTTTTTGGATATGATTATCTATATAGTGACAATTTTTGAAAATTAACTTCCATATATTGATACAAATTATATGAGGGTTATACGAATATTGGAATAAACGAAATATACGAAATAAACATAGACAGACAAATAGTATAATATATAAAAATTGATATTTTAATGGAAAAATTATTATTATAGTTTGCAAAATTCATAATAATCATGTTCCACATATTTTATGGATTTGCAGTCTTAAAAGATAAGTTTAATCTTAATATCTATTTAATGTAGGGTTGTAGTTAAAAATCGTGAGATCCTTAATATTGAAATATATTGATTTTTATTCATTTCTTTGAACTAAAACTAGTGTTAAAGGTTTCAAACCTTTATTTGTTAATACATATATAACATTAAAATAGATGTACAATTAAACAACTTATCACTGTTCAAGCTAATTATATATATATATATATGGTGCCAGAACCTTACAACAATAGTGTAGCCATTAAAGCTGTCATTATTTAAATGTAAATATTTGCATTATTTTTTTAAAAGGCATAATAATTATGTTCTACATATTTAATGAATTTGCATAATACTAAACCTGTTAATATTATAATATATTTATGTATAGATTAGAAAACATTAGATATAAATTTTAAATATATTATAATGCATGTTAGGGGTATCATAAATCTTTTAATATTATAACTAGTAAATGTATGAACAATAAGATAGGTATATAATATCTGAATAGTATTATTTATTTAATAAGTATGTAATATTTTTTATGTTATTAATCTATCAAATAAACTGTAAAATCTTAAAATAGAAGAAATCTACCTAATGTTCTTAATGATAATAAATCTATTAGAAATTATTAATATAATTCAGAAATGTTATGCATAGATGGTTAAAAAATATTCATTAAATTAATAGAACTATATAATATTAATGTATTAAGTAATTTAATATAAGTTATTTATAAAAATAAGGATATTTATATAGTTGGTTCTGTTCTATATATTAGTTAAATTTAATATGAATAAGAAACTATACTTTCTTTGTATCATATTTAATTATTATTATTTTAATTTTCCTTATTTTGATTATTAGACCAACTATTTAATAACATGTGGTTTGTGTTGAGTATTTTAAATAGGTAAATAATTTAAATTATATAAGAATTTTTTTAGTGGATTGAGAATACACCTTTATTAGTAAGCTTTTATTTGTATTTTTATTTGTAGTATAATTTACCTTACTGGTTTTAATGGTTAGTTGACCATTCAATTTGTATAACTATTGACAAAGTAATAATGTATACTATATTAATTAAAAAGGACATATGGAATCAGTGATATAAAATATTATATTAATATAAAAAGTTATGTTTTATTCAAATTTAAGAGTCATTTGCCTTTATATTTAATATTCAATAATGAACATTAAATGTACTTAAATGAACTTTAGTGTTTTTTAAATTTTTTTTTTATATAATAATATTATGAATATTTGATGGTTTTTATAACACATATATGATCCAGAACCGTTATTTAAAAATATTTTAGTTTTATAATCAAGGTCTTAAACATGACTATATATTATTTTTAAAAATATACTTTAATTAGTCAGGTCAGGGTTCATATGGAGTATTTAAAATAAATTTTCATGTAATTGTATTTTAATCTAAAGGCCTCCTCACCACCCCTTATAGTCATCCCATCTCTTCATCTCATATAATGTTGAGAAACTTCCTTTTTTAAAGTCAAAAAAAGATGTGACAATCAAATTGTCTATGTGAATGATGCTATTAAATGCTTTATCAAAGCAGGTAGAAAACTTGAAAGGGAAAAGAGTTTTCTTTAAAAAGGGTCCTAGTCCATAAGAAATGACATATGCAGGGCTCATATTTTTCTCATTTTGAAAATAAATAGAATGTAGTAATACATTAATTAACATGCCTACTATGCAATCAATACAAAGACTATATTATGAAGAATTATAGCATTAAAATAAACATGTTCACACATAGCATGAAACTATTATACAGTAATTTTTTTTAAATGGTACTTTTTATTGATATTAGTTTCATCTTTCATTCAAATTGTGTAACATTATCCAGTAAAAAAACTTCCTGGACTATTTTATGCACTTGGCACTATATGAACATCATATTCAGAAGGTGGGAGGCTAAATAGCCCACCCCCTCCCATATGGGAAAGTTTAAAAAAAGCTGAGTACAGAAGATAGGGTTAAGGAAATGGCAAGCATATAAGGGCACAATTGGAAATTGGTAGCAATATGATTGCCTGGAAATATTGCCTTAAATTTATCATTTAACATTCTTATGAGTTCAATAAAACATTTTGGGTTACCATATATATAGTCCAAAAAAGCTCTGTCTCAGATCTGCAGTGACAAATTTTGAAAAAATTTCTACTGGGATGCCAAACTATCACTATCATAAGAATTAAATACTAAACAAAGACTACCAGAAGAACCAGAACTAGTCAGAAAGGCACTTATGGCAGGTGTTTTGTGTAGTGTTTTCATAGCATCTACATGTTTTTTCCTTTAGAATGACTTTCTAATGAAGCGGGAGATGAGTTTCTTATAGCATATCAAACAATCAAACATTGAGCTAAATATATATCCCTTTCAATTGATGCAACCCAACTGGCATATTTTGGACATTAATCTGTATCTTACCAACTAGATGAATAACTTAATATAATTTATCTTAATTTCTGAAAAAAATAATATATATATATATATATAGCATGATGCTAGGGATTAGAAAACACAGGGATTAGAATGGCCAATCACAAAATCTGCAAACAATCTCTCGTACCCTCCATGGCTACACAGTCAGAATGCAGCTAAAGGCTTTCAAAGAGCATATTATGTTTCCAAAATTACAGTTTTAATTTATTCCAGTTTTGACACTTTTATGGGGATAACTTTGAATTTGAAAATATATAAAAATTAAAAATATAGGATACCCTTTAAAAATAAAGGTAACCCACCCCCCAAACTATTTTTATTGAATATTTGGACAAGTTTCAGAAATGATCATTTTTAAACAGAAATCTGAATAAATCTGCAAATACGCATAGGATTCTAATCCCTGTAAAGAGGTTCACTTAATACCTTATAGCCATAATAACTGTGCTTAGCAAAATACATATTTTTTATATTTAATACTATTAAATATCAGGTTTTTATACTGAAATGATTAAGAAAATTTTTGAGAAAATGTTTTTGAAAAAATAAATTGGCTAAATCATAAAATTCTAGTCATTTCATAAAAAAGTGTTGGTATTTTTGACAAAATTTCAGGTCTTTTGCCTGATTTCCTAATTAATTTTAAAATTTTCAAAACTTTTGAAAGAATTTTATAGCTGTTTTAACTCTGTTATTTTTACCATATTATAAATATTTATACAAACATCCTTCAATAATTTTTCATATATTACTGAGATTATATTGTTATTATTTCATAATTCATAAATATATAGTATAGCAAAATATATATTATTATTTATATTATTAATCAAATGTGTATTTATAATGTGTAATGGTAACTGCTAACGGTATGTATGTGAATTAAGCCTAAAAAATATTGGTATATAAGTATAATATAATAATGTCACTAAATAATATTATGAATTGAGCAACACAAGTTTATTAAAGTATTTTATCAATTAATGTTTAAAAATAGTGTATTAGATACCAGTTTAATATAATGCTGTCTGTGTTTCATAAATGATCTATATATGTGTTGGGCATATTTTACCAGTCTGCCCTTATTATACTAATATAAATTACCAATTTAGATAATATTTTTGTCAATTTAACTGCTTTATGTTGAATTATTTTTTTGCTTGCTTTTACTGAATTTGTTTTATTAAATAATTTATATATCACTGTTGTGAATTATTTTGTTTTATATTAAATTTAAAAAAATAATTTTATTAATAAATAATAATTTTTTTTATTGTTTTTGTATTTAAATATTTTATTAAATTAATCAGACATATTTTATTATATTTTTTAAAATAAATTGTTAATTTGCACAGGGTCTAGTAATAAGCACAGATTGGTAAAATGTGCTCAACATATATAGGGTAGCTTTAATGTAAGAACATGTCAATAGTCCTGTTTTCTTTTCTATGGCAATTGCACACACACTATTTTGGGCAAGTTCTTTTAATTTATATAAAAAATTAGGCTCTTCTTGCACAAGATCTTGACAATAATTGCCATAGAAAAAAGTCCTGAAAGAGGTCTCCTTTTTTTGTGGTGGAACCTTCAATATATAATTAATAGACATGTGTTTTGGATTACGGGTAAATTTACAATTTTTAAAAGATTAAAATAAAAAATAAGAGTAAATTTACGTTGATAAAATAGTTAATAAAAGATTAATACATACATTACCACCTAAAAATTAATTAAAATATGATGTGCAACATAAACTGAAAAGTAAATTTGAATAGTGATAAAAATATTTTATGACCTCAAACTTTATTTTTAAACTTTTAGCTCCATAAAACAACAATTAAATAAATATATTAAGCGCCAAATCCAGGGATAGTTAAAAAAATTTTCGACATGTATTGTAAGTTTTTCTAAATGCTTAAGATTAAAGATTAAACAAAAAATATATGATACGTTTTTTAGAATTAATTATTTAAAAAATAAAATTATTATTTTTGTCTATTGACATTGACTAATATCCAGTAGTGCAGTTATGACTAGATTTTTACTAGCTTAATCAAATGAAAAGTATTTATTTATATATTAAATTATTCAAATTTACATTATATAAATATTTAAAATTAATCTCCGTTTCTTAATCTCTGCTTAAAAATAATTATATGCGGTTACAATTATATACCTGTACATTTATTATAATAATTTGGGCCCATTCACAAATAACGTTACACATGAGGGGGTGGGAAAACCATTATTTTCAAACCAAATTTTATTAAAATGTATTATATTTTCCTTACATATAAAGGGTATGGGGATGGTTTTAGAAAACCCAAAAGATATGTTAAATAACTAAAAAAAATTGGATTGCGAAAAGACTTTTAAAATTTTGATGATTACAATTATTAAATCGTATTTATTATATTACTCCCACAAGTTTGAATTAGGAATAAGCATCAATGATCAAAACAAGTTAATTTATATAGCTTCTTATAAATTGTCTTATGTATAATGTTATATATTACCATTATTTCATGCTTATACTATCCACAATAAATATTCTTTCAAATAGATTTACAGCTCACGGTATGCTCGTAGTAAATTTTTTAAAGGATCCTTATTATATTGGAATATTTCCTTGAATTAATAATTTATAAATAGTTTATTCAATAAATGACATAAATTGAATAATAATAGAAGCTAACAAACAAAAACAAGGAACTAAAATTAATATTAAAAATTTAATAACTTCAGTAAATACATGTATTTTTCAATCGAATAGAACTTGTAATGACATGATAATAAACATTACAGAAATCAATTATATCACATGATTTGTAAAATGTTATATATATTTGATAATTTCTTGTACAACATTCTAATATTACTTTATGGTATAGTAACTACCAATATAGCCTATATACTATAAAACTAACATTTAAATTCATGTACAATTACAAAAACGTGTGACTGTGCAAGCTAACAGCATATATATATATAATTTGGTGCCAGCACCTTACAACAATAGTGATTCCACTAAATATGTCATAACAAATATTTTCAACAAACTATTTATTTAAAAATTACAGATGTAAAGTCATTAATCAATATTATATAATTAGGGATTTACAAAGAAACTAATAAATAAAGACTGATTAAAATCATGAAATAATACTTTTGGAACAACTTTGATGTAATCTATGTTTTAGACATGTGCACGGAAACTCCGAATTGTTTCGACAAGTTACGAAGTTGTTTTCGAAGAAATTCAATATCTTCAGTTGATTGTTTGTATTTGAACTTGAGGTCTTCAATTTCCTCAAAAAAGTCAGGACCAAAACTACTCAGTTCACTTTGCAACTAAAAAAAACATAGATTATTAATAATTTGTTTGATGTACAATTAACCGCTGAAAACTACAATATTTATGTATAAAATAAAATTTAGTGGTTAATATTATATCATATGGAGTTTTTATTTTGCTTTTTTGTTTTTTTTATGGTTTTTTTAATGTAAATTAAAAATAGAGTTAAAAATGAATACCTTCTGTTTTTCCATTTCAATCTTCTTCATTTGTAGTCGAAGTTCAACATTTTCAGAGAGGAGTCCTTCTGAATCTCTGAGTTTGTCCATCATTGAATCGTCCATCTGAATATGGAGAAAACATTTCAATTAAAAATAAACAATTTACTGGATCTTTTAGATAGTTCTATTAAAATGTTAAACTCAGGCCTCTCATGCTTCTAATAAAATAAATGTTTACGTTTAAAAGGATAGTTTTTTTGGTTTTTAAAATATTTTTTTAGGGTTTGATTTTTAAAATGTAAAAATTTAGTTTTTTTAGGCTCCTGTAATCTCAATTTTGAGATGGGAGTTTTCTAACCTTGGTCCCAGTAGCATTGGCCAATTGAGCAGAAATAAGTCTGTTCTCAGCCTCCAAACGGTCCGTTTTAACTCTCATCTGTCGCAGTTGTCGGATCAGTTCTGGTTCAGTGGTTCCACTGTCAGCATCGGAACCTCTTTCCAGGACGGAAATCTAAACATGTGGATGATTGCAAAGAGAAAAGAGAACTGATGAATACATTCCTTTGTCAGAAGAACTCCCTCTTAAATACATATTTTTACGAAATAATAATTAATTTAAATTAACGTAACCAAAAACCACCATCAAATTGTATTTCAAAATTAAAGACAGATATTTATTAACGAATTAGATTGAATAGTATTGAGCGGACCACCTTGTGTTGCAACTGTGCCTTCTCTCTGAGCCAAACTTGTTCTCTTTCCGTTGCTTCTTTGAGCATTCGCTTCATCTCAGCCAGCTCCATTTCCCGATCGCGCAGTCGCTGTTCGTACATGCGTGCGTTAGGCGCACCAACACCGTCACCGCTCACAATTGAGGCACTGTCTACACTGCCTTCACCACCACCTCCGCCGCCACGTTTGTGTGATCGTTTGGCGCGCTCAATTTCCAACCGGGAGCGAAGATCCATCGCCTCACGACGGGTGGACTCCAGCTCTGTCTCCAACTGGCGCAGACGTTGCCGTGCTTTCTCGTGGGCTTTCACCTCCTACGTCAACGAAAGAGAATCAATTTCAAATAACGATATCAATGAATTTTAAATATTCAATAACGATAATTTGCACATAAATAGGATATCAGCGTATGTAATGACTATTTTGAATTTTTCCGCAAATAGAAATACGCATTCTATGCAATTATAATCAAACTGAACTCTCAAAAAATAAATCCTGTTTCATCAAGATCAACACGGTTACCTGACTCATTTCCTTCCTCAGACGCTCATGGTCATTCATGAGACGCCCCGTGCCCCGGTCCTTGGCATCATAACGTTCGGCCAATTTCTGGCCCATGGTGTCGCGCAGTTGTCCCAACTGATTGCGCAGACCGTCGTTCTCCTGGCGGAGGAGTTGCAACTGTTCGTTGGAGACAATGCCAGGCGCGGTCTTCAGGCGCTCGTTTTCCGCGTGAGTTCGCTCCACAACTCGCTTTAGACGGGCGATGATCTTTTCCAGCTCTTCCGGAGTCTTTCCGCTTTGCCCGATCTTGGAGGAATTACATTTTAGTCAAGAACGAAAGATTACAGTTTGTGTATGAAAATTTTATTGAATTTAATCATACAGAATTGATTTACAAACTTGGAAAGCAAAAAAGCGACAACTAATAAAAAAAGAAAAGACAAATTACTTTTCTTATTCCAAGCGAGCTTGTCGAGAGTGAATCCATCGAGCGGTCTGTTCGGGCTTCTTGACGCGATCGTTCCGTTTTCAGGAGGTCAACATACTTCTGAAGTTCCTGAACACGTTCCTAAAGACAAAGAATATGATTGGGTAAAAAACTCTCACAAATTCTAAAAACGGATTCATCAATTCTTGCTAACCTTGAGTCGAGGAATTTCAGATCTGGATGACTCCACTTCGAACTTGAGTTCAACATTCTCCTCGTTAAGACGTAAGACTTCCTTATGATGAGAACGATCCCGCTCCATTGCCAGTCCGGTCATTGCTCCGGAAGACACGGCATCTCGTTCCAGATGTTCTATGCGCTCCTGAAGAATTCGGTTGCGAACTTCATTCTCCTGAAGTCGTCACAAAGAAGGCAATAAAAAATACCATAATACAAATTTATGCATGGCTCTTGAAATAGTCAAATTATTTATAAACATATAATAATAATTTTTATGAAATTCAATGTTTATTGATTATTCAAGTTTATGTATATAGTGTCTTTAGAAAACACAAAATTCGTGGACAAAAAAATAATTTTGGAAAATAAGTAAATATTTTCTTAGTTTACAATTATTCAATCACAATTGGTACACATTCTAACGTTATTTTTATCTGACGAAGTAACTGTATTTTCAACTTATAGGTAAGCTCAGGTAAAGCGGGACTACTTACGGAGTGATGAGAACGTTCACCGGCAGGTCTCCGCGATAACTCAGCCTCCAATTGATGGATGCGTTCTCTAAGCTCCTCAATCATAGACCCCTTGGATCCACCATGTTTGGGTGAGGATTCAGGGAGTACACCGGGACCCCATTGTTTGGTAAGTCGTTGTTCCAATTGTTCCTTATCCCTGCATACAAGATACCGAATCAGAATATCGCGAAAGTCAGTTTATATATACAGAATGGATTGATTAAAAATATAGGCTAAAACATTTTTTGCACGGTTTTTGAGGAATTATATATTGTTCAAACATATAGATCTCTTGTTATTCATGTACAAGAGCATTTCAAATCCATGCATTATCGTACTCTCCCATGTTCAGCCATGTGTTTACATTACAAACCGAAACATCACTCACTCTAAAAAAACCTTTCATAACCAACATTCTTGCTAGGGGCACAGCCAAAACAGATCTTATCATCAAAGAGATTCTGCTAATCCAACAACATAATAAACATAAAGTCAACAGCACACACGGAATTGTATGGACATACTGAGTTTATTACTTTACATTTTGCTTTTGGTCTTTGGTTTTATTTATTATCTGTATTTTCTTAGTGTTTATACGACTCGACCAGTACATTGATATCGTAATAAAATTTATCTAGATCGGCAACCCTAATTAAATTATGTCCGAAATAAAAACGGACAAAAAGACAAAATGGGAAAATCTTGTTTGCCCCATAATTTTACAAATAGAGCTTAGAAGTAGACCAAATCAGTCAATATAATATAATCTTTGCATAAATAAGTTAGTTTAATTGTATACTTATTATGAGTCATTATTATCGCATATGATATTATATTTATAACAATATTTTATTCTGAATAATTGTTTATTTAAGTCAATTTAATTTATTTTAATCAGTTAGCTTTTATTTTATTCAATTGATTTGCTCGTTTTAATATTGGACACTGTCTTACGTATAAAAAGTAGTAGTATGCCAATCTAGAGAAGTTAATTACGATACCAATGCTCCAGTATAGTTATGAATGTTCAATATTGTTTCATTTTGGAATGATATCAAAATTATAAAAGAAGTATGAATATTATCTGGAGTATTTCGTCGACTATCTCTGACAACTGCAATATAAAATTTGAATGGTCAGTAAGTAGCATAACAAAGAATACCCATAATTTAAAAAAAGATATATATTTTGACTCAAATACTCAATATTGCATTTTGTTTACGAAATCCATAATATAAATTATGAAAAGTTGAGAATACAATAATTTTACATAAAATTAAACTATTCTCAGATCAAACACACTACTGAAAACCGGAGTGCAGAACATTCTTACCGTGTGGCACGTTCCAGCGCGTTCTTGACCAGCTCCAACTGTCGAGCCATCTGCTCGGTCTCCTGATCTTTGCTTCTCAGGCGCTCCCGCAACTTTTCCGCCACTCTATCAGCCTTCTTGCCCTCTTCCCAACGGGTCAAATGGTCACTAGAACCTCCCGTTGTATGTGGGACCCCTTGATGAACACCGCTAGCACTCTGGGCCAGAATAACTGACTCTGGCTGGATGATATGTTGGTGTTCCTCATAGGGCCGCTCCGCTGACATCAGTTTGAGTTTCCTGATCTCGTCTTCAAGGATCCGGTTCTTACGTCGTAGGTCGTCCACTTCAGTGCGCATGCTATCGTCCACCGTGTTGATCCGCTGTAATCAATAGTCTGAGTCTGTTGCAACTTACGCTTTAAGAATTTTATAATGAATCCAACATTAAGGTGGTAATTACATGTTATAATGATCACAATAATTGTTATATTTAACTTGACAGTTCAAAAGATAATCAATCATATTCTTATAAAGATTCATAGATAGATATTTTTATGAAATAACCCACCCTCATGTTCTTCATTCGATCAATCTGCCGAGTCAACTCCTCAACTTCCTGATCCGCTCGATCACGATCCGCTTTTGCCCGGTTGATCAAACCATCTTTGCGGCCTGTTGCAAAAATATGTGTTATATTAATATCTCATCTTATTAAGTTTATTATTATTAATCTTATCATCTGTTTGGTAGAAACCTAACACATAACTTAATTATTGTTCAGCAAAAACGCTTTATTCCAGGTCTATCGGTAACTCACCAGCTTCCATCTTTACTTCGTCCAACTCTGTCTGGACCATATCCTTGTCATGTCGCAACTTCTTAACCTCCCGCCGGAGCTTTTCCGCGGTTTGCTTGTGTTTTTCCAGATCATCGGCCAGGTCCTTTGTGTGCCGGTCCAAAACCTTTTGAATGTCGCGTTCGTGATTGGCCTCTGTCGTTGTGATTTTAAGCGACTCCTCAGCTTGTGTGACCATGTCTCGACGTAAGTCCAGCAGTGCCTTACTTAGGAGCTGAAAACCGAGGTGTTAATTAAACCGAAACATATATTAGAACATTTGTAGACACAGAATCACCTAATTATCAAATCCAAAGAATCAATCGAACTATTTATGAATTTTTGATTGATTTACTTTCTGTTCCCTTTCCTTCTCAGCGAGCTGGGTTTTGAGCCTCTCGACGAGATGTTTCATGTTGGCGTTGGGGGACTTGTTAGCCTCGGCCTTCCAGCGAACCACCTCTCGTTCCAGTGACTCCACTTCGCGCTCCTTGAGTGAAATTCTCTGCTGAACATCGAGAGATTCCTCCCGGGCTTTTTGTACGGTTTGGCTGAAGGAGTAAAGACAGTAGCGGACAATTCAAAATCGACCAAAGAATGTTCACAAGATCTGCCGTTTTATGGTTTACTCACATCTGCGCCTGGTCTGTGAGGTTCTTCTCTGCTGACATCGCCTTAACCAGCTCCACATGTTTGGCTTTCCACTGCTCGGCTAGACGACGAGACTCTCTAATCTGCTCCGCTTGTTGTCCCATTCCCCGGTTCTGCTCGGCCAGGAGCTCCTCCAACTCTTGCAGCCGAGTGATCTGCTGAACGGAGACCGACCCGGCTGGTTGATGAGCGGACATCTCGCGCATTGTCGACTGGAGGCGGACGACAAGCTCGTCGTTACGACCGTTCAACTAAAAGGGGCGGATGACAACAGGACTAGTCTTCTTAATCATTCACACAATCCAAATAAAAGAAAAACTCGATTAGGTGAATCCTCTATCATTGACAAAAATATAGCGCTAAGCAGAATTGTTCATTTCAAAAGTGATTAGCTGCAATAAATCAATATTAATACTATAAGCAATAAATATAGTTTATATTATAGAGATATTTACTATAATTAGAGGCGATTTTTAATTATTCGGCCGTTTCATACCAATTCATGAGACATCAGATGCTTTACAATTAATCGACACATCTTTATTTAGATGTTTACATATTAAATACAATTTTCTCTTCATTTTATTATGCGTGCATATTATATTGTTGATATTTTTGACATTTTTTTTGTATGATAATGTTTTTTTTTAATGTTTACCATAATTTTGAAAAAAAATTAATTTACGACCGTATACTAAAAGATTGTCTAACTAGTATTCCAATTAAATATTTATGGTTTATATAGGTTCAAAACCATTGACTTATATATTATTTATCTAGACCGGCAAACTGATCCAAAAACGTCCAGAGCGCATTGGAATTATATACGGTGTTAGTTTCGTTTTAAAGAGGGTACTCAATCAATATTATTTATTTTAAAAGGCTTTTGATCATTATATATTGATTGAATACCCCCTTTTAAACGAAACTACCGCACATAATTGAAATGCATTAATAACTCCCATGAATTTCCTATTGATTATCGATATAGATAATATATACCTTCGCGGACATTTATTACTATTGAATATTGGTCAGTTTGCCGGTCTAGATAAATAATATATAAGTCATTGTTCAAAACCAAAATCAAAATAGAAAATAGGACTTTTATTTGAAATTTAGAAAATGATTGTCATGATTTAGGTTAGTCAGTATCTCATTATTTTCTCGTTATTTTCTCATCACATAGACCATCTGATTTGGTTTCAAATATCTAGAAACACAAGCATTACCTTGGTCTGCATAACTCGCATGGCTTCCGAGTGTTCATGCGTTAATCGTTCCATTTCTTCGCGTGCCCCCTTCAACATCTCCTGGTACTTCACGAGACTCTCCTCCTTGCCCCGAAGACGACTTTGCAGGCCCGCAACCGTTGTCTGTGCCGCTGCCACAGTTCTCTCCTCCACGTAGTTATTGCCGCCCGCACCAGCGTCACCCATGGCCGCGGAGAGAGCGGCTGCCGAAGCCGCCTCGAGTTTCTGTTCACGATCCTCTGTTGCGGGAAGACGCAGTCGCATTTCGTTGATGTAGCGCTCCCGTTTAAGCAGGGTCCTTTCCAGTTCCTTCACCTCATCTTCCATCTTCTTCATTTTCTGGAAGGGAAGGCAGGCTGGGTATTTCTTTGACTAGACTAGGGAAACATGCAAAGCAAAAGTCCCTTTACCCGTTTCATATCCGAATTCTCGGCTTGTTGATCAAAGATAGTTTTGAGGTTCTTCTTGATAGCCGCCACCGCGTGGTCCAGCTGATGCGCCAGTGGCATGTTAGGATCTGGGAGATTGCCGGCTCCACTCGTGTCGCGGCCGGGTTTGCCACCATGAACCACTTCCAGGCGATCCGACACCGACACAATCTCACCGTGGGCCGACTCCAGGTTGGCCATGGAGCGCTCCATCTCCACTTCACGCTGCTCCCAGCGCAGTTGTTCCTCCTCGTACTCCTTGGCCTGGCGAACACTGTCTTCCTCCAGGGTGAGCAGTTGAATCTCCTGCGACCTGATGACTGCCTCTAGGTGGCCCACTTGGTGCCGAAGACGATCCACCTTTCAGGAGAAACAAAGGAGACAGAATTAACATTACTGACTCGGCACCGGCTTTGAATGTAAGAGCTACCTGTCTCTTTTGCTTCATCTCCTCAAGACGCAAGTTCTCCATCTTGGAGTGCCACTCCATGACCTTGGCCGCCCCACGACCTTCTTTCAGGGCGGTCAGTAGTTCATGCAGTCCTGCGTGCTTCACCTTGAGACCTGCAGGGACCGCACAGGACACGGTTGTATTCACTACCAGAACAACGACCACAACAGTTACTCACCTGAGAGCTCATCCTCGGTAGCCAGCTTCTTGTCTTCGGCAGCCTTCAACTCTTCCTCAACACGACGCTTTTCTTCTTGCACCGCCATGAGAGTCTTAGTGAACTTTTCTTGTCGATTCAGAGGAACACTGCCAGCGAACTGGCTTCGCAATGACTGAAGGGAGAGAGAAAAGGATGTAGTATGAGGGAAAAACTAAAAATACAATTTCAACAATTTCCAAATAATTTTCTTCGATTCCAGAAGTCCGAACTTACATTAATAGTGTCCTTGAGATTCTTCACTCGCGCTCGTCCCTCCAACCTGGTATGGTACATGGTCATGTCCTTGTCGTCAGTCTTCCTCTCCAATCTCAACAGTTGCGACTCGAGTCTTCGGGCACGCTGGAGACCTTCCTCCATCTTCCTGGTGGAGGTGCTTTCCGAGAGTTGCAATTGGACAATGTGTCGGTGTAGCCGGCCTATCACAGCTTTCTCGTCCGATTGTGATTGAATGTCGAGCAGCTGCTGTCGAAGGGAAGTGACCTCCTTGTCTCGAAAGTTTTGCTGTTCCTGGATGGTCTTCGTTTGTGAGCTTGCGATATCGGTGATTTCCTGTTGAGTAGAGGAACGATTGTCTTAATAGTAATATTTGCATGGGAAACTGTAATTTTTTTATTGAAAATTCTAATTATCTATTTGAAAATATAACAAAAAGATTTTATATCTCGAATCAGTATAAAATATGCCAGAATCCCTTCATATTCATTTGTGCCTACTTTAAGTTTGTCGACTTCGTGTTTGAGTTCCATTTCTGATTTCTCCAATTGAGACACTCGTTTCTTATCGGCTTCACTGATGTCTTTTGTCACACATTCTGAAAAGAAGAAATGTTGTTGGCTTCATCAACTATAAATTGGATTAGTTTGATTCAATGACGAAATTCCTATAATTATAAAATACTATTTTCTATATTTAACGATCATTCCAAAGATAAGGTTTTGATTTTGTTACATATTCCTCCGTTACATATTCGACTGTCTTTCAGAGCAAGCAAAATACTCCTCACCAGACAGAGCATCTCTCAATTCTCGTTCGGTCTTCTGTTGCTCCAGGTGGATTTTGGTGAGTTGTGAGAACTTTGACTCCAGATCCTGATTCCTCCGTTCAATCTCACTCCAGGTTAACTTGAGGTTCTCGTAGAGCCGGGTGGCATGGTCGGCTCGTTCTCTCTCGTTGAGCTCCTTCATCTCTAGCGTGGTCACCTTCTTCGAAATGGAGTGGAGGTGGGAATCGCTGAGTGAGAGGCCGCCTGATTCCCCCTGACCGGTGGTTGGAGGAGACAGTAAACATTGTAGGTTGTTCAGTTGAGTAGAAAATAGGGCTCACATTGGAGTAATTCCCAAACCCAAATCCTTTTGTTCAAATTATTACAAAGGCTGATGGATATTTTTGAATTTTAAAATTTATTTAAAATTTAAAAAATTGTTTGAATTTAATAAACGCTGCTAAACGGAAGACTTAACAAGATCTAAACAAAATGAATTAACACTTAACAAAGGTAAAACGTTCAATTTAATTGATTCTAAATAAGCACCTTGCTGTTAATTTGCTCCCATGCCACCTCCAGGGTGTTGCGTCTCTCCATTTCAGTCTCCAGGGACTTCTTAATCGCGGCCAACTCAACTCTGGTCTGCCTCAACTCCGCCTCCATCTGCTCCATTGAGGCGCTCCGGCTGATCAGAGAGTTCTGGCTCTCCAGGAAAGCGCGATACTTCTCCGTCAATTCGTCGTGTTTGCGCATCATTCGGTCCAGGTCTGCGCGCGGCACCGACTCATCGAGGATCTTCTGTAGAGCGTTGACCCTGTAAGCAGTCATCTCCTTGTACCGCTGATAGTAGCCCAAACGTTCGGTGACAGTCGCTTCCATCTGAATGATTTCATTCTTCAATCTATTGTTTTCCTTTAGAACGGAAGAACAATTAATTGTATACAATATCCCGTTAATCAATGAATATATTCAGCTCACTCGTCGCAGCCCTTTCTCGATATCCATGACTGCATCGTATCGCCTCACGAGTGCCTTTTCATTAACCCTGAGCACAGTAACTTGACGCGTCACTTCGCCAACTCGACGCTTAATTTCCGTTTCCTCCTGACCCAGAGTGTCCAACATTCGGTCAAACTCCTGCAGCCGAACTTGGTCCTCCGAACGACCACCCTCAATAGCAATCATCTTCTCCTCCAGGGCTTGCTTCTCCGTTTCCCAAACCTGCAACAAGAACCGTTGTCAAGGTTACATAACACAACAATAATTACTAATTGAAAGTGCTCCAACAAAGTTTCGTTCGGTGGGGAAATGTTCTTGAAAAATATTAAACATAGAAGGGACTGATTTGAAGCTAAATAACTCTTTTATAAATAAATGTCAACAGGTTTAAATTTACACTATAGAAGCAACGTGAGGTAAATCACCTTTTTCTTTTCAACATACTCCTTGTAAAGCAGGCCTTGTTGATGCCGACATAGAGCAAATTTCCGGCGATAATTCTCCAGCGAAGCGTCAGTTTTAGTTAACTTATCATTTTTCACCGATATTTCGTGCAGTACCTGGATCAGATGTTCATTGAGGGCTGCGATTGTCTCCGCACTGCTCGGAGTCATCCCCTCAGGGAGGCCAGCCGTGCGCAGTGGACCCGGACCTCCTATTTTACACACACACAAGAATTAGACAGTTATTGATTTTACCAACTATCGACCAATCAGATACAAGCATGAAAATTATCTATTTTTATTGAAATATATTGTAATTTAACATTTTATACTGCAATTTTTTTAATATATATAAAACTGTACATGTTTTTCGAAGCTGACGAAAATTGTAAAAAAAATTAGTGAAATAATGTGCATGAAGAGTGACCCAACCAGGTAGGTAACTCAATAGAGGGAACACAGCATAAAAGTGGTAAAGGTACAATTTGTGCCAAATAAAATAAGTGAAATTCCTTTAAACTAGTAACCAGATTATTTATTTTCCATGAGTGCGATAATATGTAAATAAAACTTTTAAAATGATAACGGAAAGTCAATGCTATAAATAAAAAGAATTCTAAATGGAATATGGAGAAATACTTGACCTTCGCGTTCGGCAGATTCTGATTCTATAAATATGAAAGGAAAAAGCACAAACATACTTGACATTAAAACACCGTTTAAATATTTGCAGAAAAAGAAAATTATCAAGCAGCCTTAATTTTTACATCAAAGATTAATCAAATCCATATAATCCAAAAGGGTGGGGATTGAGTGCTGATAACCACCACATCGCAATATAACCCACAATTATCTAATTTTAGCTTGATCTCATTGGTTTATAGCTCTCTAAATTGGTTCATTAACGAAATATATAGGTACCAATGACGTACAGCGGAGTTCAGATTTAAATTGATCAGTTTATTTTAATTTACGGCGACACAAGATAGGCAGAGTTCTCACCAGAGCTAAAGTCATTGACAGCCTTCAATTCCTCTTCGACGCGGGTGAGACGTTCCGTCTTCTTGTCCAGGTCGAGGCGTTGTGTTCCCATCTCAACGCGCACCTCCCTCAGCTCAGAGCGGAGTTCAGCATTGCGACCCTCTAGATTATCGACACGGGCCTTCATGTGAACCCCAGCATCAAAGTCGGTGGACATCTTACGTGCGTCCATAGCAGCCATCAACTTCTCCAAGATGGGACACTGTAGGAAGTTAAAAATCAAATTAATAATACAAAATCAGGATGCATAATTAAATTTTAAATGAATACGAATAACCCTCCTACCTCAAATACCCTCTGCCCGGAGCTGTGATGTGAAGGAGCGCTGGAAGCCTTCTTCATTTCCTGTTGCAGCTGCACTAAGCCCTCTTGAAGAGCACTGTTCTCCTCCATGAGATAGTCATTCTTTGTGGCCAGCGCCATGTTTTCTTCCGACTTCTCGTCCAGGTCTTTCACATTGCGGCCCACCTCACTCTTCAGTTCGGACATCTGCAAGTCGAGGAGAATGAGAGAGATAAAGATTTCTAATAATTATGATTCCTTGTAGTGTATCTCTATCCGTCAAGGAAATACCGACTTTTATGTAATTAGGTTGGTAATATATTTAAAGATTTTAACAAATGTGAATTATCTGCAAGTCACTGTAAGATATTAAATTTCCTGTAAAAAAAATATTAAAATAGTTTACAAATTATTTATTATTATTTAAATACGCTAAGCGATCAAGAAATTATTCCGTGAATTGAAAATAGATACCGACCAGCTGTTAACCTAACTAAAAGTATCGGAGAATATATTTACCCGAACATTCATGGTATCGGAGCCACCTCCACGATGGCCTCGCGCACTGTTCATTCCGAAGGGTGGGGGTCGTCCGGGAGCGGCATTCACCCCCTGTGAGCGCCGCATTGACATTGATTCCTCCACTGAATGTGTTAAGAGTGGGATCATTTGAGTGAATTAAGTGTAGTGTGATAAATCAATTTTTGGATATCACCAACCTGGTTGAGGTCCAAACTCGTCCAAATCAATTGCATCATCAGCTGAGATGCCAATAGAACCTGCCCGGTGACCAACTTGCTTGGCCAGAGAACGAACCTTCTTCTTCAGTGAGTATCGTTCATCCTCCAGGCCTTCAATCTGAAAGTTTTCGTTGAATCAGCAAGTTCATTAGATGTTTTTTTTATATAGTTGCAAATGATTATTTCATTATATTCGTAGCAAAATATGACACACAAAAATGTTCAGAAGTAATTTTGTTTAAACCTTTTTTTAAAACTTTTCTAACAACTGTGAAATATATTTAAAATTTGTGTATGTTATTGGTTACTCTTAGAAATAAAAAGGAACTAAAACAAAAAATAAACTAAGAAAAATTTATTTTAGAAACAATTAAATAAAAAATAAATAACGGAGCCACTATAACTCTGAAAGAAAATGATAACACAAACGAATTAGATATTTTAGAACAGTAGAGAAATGAACCGATTCCAAAAACACACATTAAAACCATGTTTTCCCTATAGCTTACCTCCTTCTGCAGGATCAAGGACAACGCCTTATCCTCCTCTTTGGCAATGGCCTTCTGCCGCCTATAACCATCAATGTCTACCTTCGCGTCCAGCGCAATACCCATCTTGGTACGCAAATGCTCGTTCTCCAACTTATACTCATTGGTCTCCATTTGGGATCTGTTAACCTCGTTGCACAACTCCTCGATCTTAAGATCGCGATTGCGGATCTGAGACTTGCAGACCTTGATCTCGGCCACAGCATCACCAAGGCCGTATTCACCCTCTTCATAGCGACGCATACGGTCACCCAATTCCATGAGCTCTTTGTCCTTCTCTTCGGCTTCCCGCTCCGCCTGAATACACGCAGGTATCATTAATATCTCATAAATCCAACTATTGTAGATGCATTACATTTATGGAAGCAAATATTAATATATTTTTGAAAAGTATTCAATTATATTTATAGAAAAACTTTAATTGATTATAAGAATTTTTTAAATAAGAATTTTAACAACATTTTTTTATAAAGTCTAAATAAGGCAAATTTTGTGATGTTTTACGGATATGCTAAAACTTTATAGCAAACTTAAGACAGACCTGATTTCTGCTTTCATCGGCCATTCGAATGCGTTCCTCTTTTTCCTTGAGCATAATTGCTAGTTCACGAATTCTTGTAGCCTGTCGATCACTGGGGCCGCGACCAGTGGCGTCCATCTCCTTCTTCATTTCAGCCATGGACTCGGTATTGCGCTGAATCTCTTGGGTCGCCTCGTTCAACTGCTCCGTCAAGAGTTTTATCTGACCTTCGCGCTCCTTGAGTGTCTTGAATAAGGCCTGCACCGAGGCACGGTCACTGTCCACACCAGCGTTCTGTAGGTCCTGTTTAAGCCGACGGTTCTCCTGATAGAGGTGGACACTCTCGGCGTCTCTCTCAGAAATAATCTGATCAAGAAAGAAGAACGGTGAAAAAAACTCTAATATGAATAATGGTGTAAATGATCATTGTATTGAAGTCACGAACAATATATTAACATATTTTTATTTAAATAATTCAATTTTATCTGGCAAATATAGGGATTAGTTTTAAAAAAGTCATAATTTAAGGGAATAATTTGATATTAAAAATAGTGAAAACTTGTCGAAAACGCACCTGCTTCCATTCTTCAACCTTGTTGTTAAGGGCGACCATAATTTCATCATCAGAGTCTCCTTTCTTTCGCAATTGGTCAGACAAGTTGGTCACTTGGGCCTTCAACAGACTGTTCTCCGTCATAACCTCTTCCAACTTGTGATCCGTTTCAACGACAATCTCTTTCATTTTGGCATACTCGTCCGTCGCCCTTTCCATATCCGTTGTTGCAGACTCCAGGTTCTTCTGTAGGCGACCTACATCCTCATAGAGATTGCTCTTGTCATCCTCCAATGCATCAATCTGGGCCTTCTTGGCTCGAAGTTCCGCACGGAGATTGCTCAACTGTTTCTTGCTTTCTATATCGTCCCCTTTGGCGCCCATAGAAGCCTTTCCACGAAGTTGTTCATTCTGGGTCTTTAGGAACTTTTCATTCTCAGCAAGTTGTTCATTGTCTTCACGCATTCGTGTCAGAGTCTGAGTCATATCAGCTTTGTCTGAAGTGAGCTGTTCATTGGACTTGGTTAGGTCGTGCAGCCGCTCCTTCAGATCCACCACCTCGCTCTCGAGTCTCTCTCGCTCGATTTCCCAATTACGCTTCTCCTGAATCAATTCACGATCGTCCGCTCCTGCCCCGAGTCGTTGCAAGTCCTGATTCTCTTTTTCCAGTTCTCGTTTTTCATTCTGCAGGCTTTTTATTTTGTCCTTATCTTCCGATACTTGTTCATCGAGAAGATTCGCCTGTTCAACCTTGATAGTCATCACAGTCTGTATAACCTCAAATGCATGTACTAGCTGTTTGGCATCCATGCCTTCCACATCGATCTGTAAAACACAACAAATCCAAACCATAAAGAATTCAAGTTTCCAATTTTTTTAATAAAATGTAAGTATTTATAGAAATTTAAATAAAAAAATAACAATATAATTGAACACTTACTTCGGATAAAAGTTCATTGTAGGTATCTGCATTGTCTTCATTAATACCTTCAATATCGATCTTTGCAATACGGTCCCACTCTGGGGGAGCCATTTCTGTGGATATAATTTTAACAATTTTAGAGAATAGCAATAAATTATAATTCAATAGATTAGTTTTTTACTATTCAATGAAAAAAATTTACCAATATAATTTTGGAAATTAAACATTATCCCAAACTACAAACTATAAAGATTTTATCCATGACACATCAATCATTTAGTTTAACTTGCTTAGCAAACTGTATATGTCTAACAGTCTCTCCATCATGGAAACCTTCATCATTCATCTGATGATGGATAATGGAATTCATTTTTCATGATACTTGATTTACTAATATCCATCCATAAGTATAATGATTTTTTTTAATTATGTTAATAATCACAATTATATATAAAAGTATTAAAGAACAAATTATTAATATGTTAAATAAATTTGATTTTTTGAATGAAGTGGTTGAATATATTATGGTACAAAATATATAATGATATATAATGATATATTGATATCAAAAAATAATAATTAGTATAAGATTAGAAATCAAGAGCGATTTAGATAATTGTTCATTTTTTCAAAATTCAAAGGTTCTTAAGAATCATTACAAAATTCAAGAGTCCCTGATCCAAGTTGCAAGTAACTTTCATATAATTTAGAATAGTTAACAAGATGAAGCACATTAGATATTGTTTAAATTAAAAAGTGTCTACAGTACTGCATACTCTGCAGAATTCATTAAGGCATACCCCAATTTGTGGTACTAGTATAGGCCAAATCAAAATTAATACTTGTTTGAAACATTTTATTGATTTTATAAATATTTTATTCTATGGAAATTTCTATAGACAAAGAAAGCCATGTGATTGAACATAGTTTAATTTCCTAGTTTAACATGTGTATAACAAGCCAATGTTTGAATTCAAATATGTTTTAGTAAATAGAATTGATTTTTCAAATGCACATTAATTAATGGTATAACAAATTCCAAATAATTCAGCATCATGGAGTTTATTTTTTTATTGAAACTTTGATAAGAAACAGCAAAATGCTACTGAAATTTATCATTTTCTAAATTCAGCATGGCCTGATGATAGCTTCAGCATCTCTCATATTAGATATATTTGTCAAGAATTTAGAGAATATGTCAGAGAAAGTTTTTTCCAACTAAAAGTCAAGGGAGACAAAAAAGTGGAGTGCATCTAGACAATATTAAAGCTGTAAACTGAGAAATAACAGAAAATCAACACTTATCACAGAAAAGAATACTCACTGATGACATTGAAGCTGTTTGGCTCAAAACAAAATGGGTGCCTCATACTCAAAGTGAGGGAAACAAGACAAATAAAATGTTGCCAAAATTCAATAGAATCACTTCAATTCTGTTTGTATAAGTATAATCTTGTGACAATTGATGAAAAAAGTTTTACCTTGACAAACTAAAACCTAAAAACAATATTGGAGGTAGTTGGATAACCCCTACAGGTGACCAAAAAGTTCTACAAACAACAATTAAATCCCCAATGGAGGTAAAATATTGTGTTATAATAGACTTTTTTAAAAAAGCCCTTACCCAGTTGGTGCAGAACCGCCAAATGCATGTAAGTGGGATTTAGGTGGGTCCCATTTTTAACTTCCACCATATAGGTAGCCCTATAGGAAGCTATGTGAGAATGCTGATTTATTATTATATTTTTCTTTTCAATCGTGGGACGAGCCAGGTCTTGAACCCAGGTTGCTGGCTTAGTAGTCAGATGTGCTAACCACTACACCACCGCGCTATGTCAATGAGGTGAAATTTTTTTAAATTCTCAAGAGGGATGAAAGTATAAATTCTGAGAAATATATTCAATTCTTGAGACATTTAGAAGACTCCATCTGAGGAATAAAATCTAATTTTACTGGAAAATTAAATCAAAATTTTACTACAATATCATAATACAAGTCCTCATATGTCCTATTCTATTATGACCTAAACTAAGGGAAAAAATATATCATTATTATTTCAACCTCATATTCCCCAGATGGCAATCTTTGTGATGCTAATTTATTTCTAAGACTAGAAATGGTTAGAATGAATTTTGAGTCACTTGAAGAAATTCAGCAGTTTACTATTAATTGAATGGAAAAGGCACTTCAGAACAATAAAAATAAATTACACAAGAATCATTGAAGCATAAGGTGTATAAGTATATTGATCTTGTTTACTTATGATGGTATTATTGCATGTTTATGCTATATCATAAACATTCAATAATTTTGATATAGCTAATAAATTTTTTTTGAATCTTAAGTAGTGGTATTTTTCAATTGTATTTGAATTAAAGAAAGCAATACCATATAAAAAGTCATATAAATACAGTTATATTAGTTTATAGTATAATTTAAATTAACCTTTTCCTTATGGGCATCACAACATTTGTGACAGAAATTAATTTGACTCACACTGCACATCATTCTATATTTAGTATTGGTAGACTCTGATTGGCTGATAATTTATACACCTTTCCTATATAAGCAATTGTTGCAAGTATTCAATGTCTTTTTTGACTTCATTATTATATTGATATACATAATATACTATATTGATTTTTTATATTTTTTGCTCAAAGAAATAACTGTAATATAGTAAAAATTTCTTCTTACAAAAAATCCATTAAACATTTTGTCTTATTCAGAATACTGTAATTCTGACTATAATTTTATAAAATATGATGTTCCTAATATGTGGCAAAATTTAAATTAAATATTTGTATGTACAAGTCTACATACTATATTATAATTATTATAGATTATTATAATATGATTGAATGTGTCAAGAGGTACATCATAAAAATATACAGCCAAAAAAGGTACAATACAATAAAGTAAAATATATAACTCTCTTATTTTTATTTTATCAAATTGAATTTTAACTGTTTATTGTTATGTGATATAATATGGAATTTTTATATACATAACTGACAAAAATATGCAACCATCAGATACAGTAGCAGATATGTACCTTTGTACCTTTGCTGCAATATAATCAATTATCCTTACTCCCATGAATTCTATATTAGACATTATTATGAATAAAATGTTATAGATCCTCAAAATGTGCTCATTATTTGGTTCAGTTATCCAACTAGTGGATTTCCTACAATAAATCAAATAACCTAATGATTGCATAATATAAAACTCTCTTTCTATATTTCTTTTGTTTCTCCTATTTTACAATATATTTTTTTCTGTATTTTCATCTGTTTGTTTTGAATTTTCATATTTATAAATATTTTTTATATTTGGTATATAATAAAATCATTACATTATTCCAATTTTCAAATAAAATATTAGGTTTTTTCAAAAAAGGATTATTGTTTTCATTCACAATTAGAAATAAAATTGCTTTATCAATAGTGGGTACATACAATAGATATGATTGTGAGAATCCCATATAGTATATATCTACATATGTAATAAAACTGTGATTTATTATTGTTTTATAATATAAATTATGGTTGTTTTTAAAATAACAGAAGTATTATTTCATGTTTAGAATTATAATTTTATATAAAGAACAATGAAATCAAATTCAACCTCTAAATTTCTCAATATCATATTATTTATTGGCTGTATGTATAAATGCCCACATATTGTATACAATTTACAATTAGACTGTAAAGGTAAAAGTGTAATTTGGAATTTGTAACTTGGAATTCCTGAAACTATCAACATCACAAAATTTTTAGAAATTTTCAGTGAATAGAAATGCAGAAAACACATTTTTAAAATCTGAATTTTAACATACCATTTGTAGAAGATTAAAATAGTATAAGTGCTGTAGAGAATATATTGATGTAGATAATATGTATAACTATCCTAACTGCTTTTTGTAACTTTTCAGTATAATAGTTTAATGGAAGCTATTTTGTTTTCAAAAAAGCAGGTGATGCTAACCATACTGCATTTAATGTAGCCCTAGGATGATATATTCAGTGTACAATTAGGAATTTTATATATATATAAGAATAGGAAAAGGCTAAAATATCCAGTATACAAAAGACATGAAATTCAGGCTGGGACTCTAACCTATCATAATTTTATTATTAATATATATGATCTAGCTTCAGAAAATGGGACTAATCAAGGTCAAGCTGCAGCAGATGGGACTAATCAGATTTAAATTGAAATTTCTCATTTACTGAAATATGCTCCAACTAAAGCCAAATTAAAAGGAAAGAAATGTGCACCACTTATTTTTATAGCATCTATCATGAAGGAAATATTAAGTCAAAAAGAGAATAATTTAATATTAAAATATAAAAAGAAAAAGAAAATAAATAGGAAAAATAAAAAAAAAAAAATATCCAAAAATAACCACAAAGAAAAAAGATTAACAAAGGTTTTTTACAGTAAGTAAGTAATAAAATTTTACTTTAGTTTGTAAAATGTGATGATAAACTTTCACAAATATATATATTATTTATTTAGTATCTTTATATTTTAGCTGGATTGGTTTTGGAAGGGAAAACATTACTCATGCCAGAAGAAACATTTTGCATATTTTGTGGTGATTCAAACAATAAAAAAAATTAGATCCAATGTTTTAGCAATAATTAATAGGATCATGTGTTGTGTACTGGAGTATAAAAAATCAAATATTATTTTTCTGTAAATTTTGTAAATAATGTTTTATGTTACAATTATTACCCTTAACAATTTTTTGGTAAAATTTTTTATTTTTTGAAAAATCTTAAATATTTATATTGTAGGCAGTTCCAGGAGCCTGGGTCTAATGTACCTCTAAAGTTTGTTAATTTTTTTTCAAAATAAAATCAATTTAATATTAATATGGCACCTTGAAGATTTTAATGGGGCACTTTGGACATGACCCCCCTTGTTAAAGTTCTGGATCTTTCCTTACATGTCAGTTTTCTATGTATTGTTTATTGATAAAATATAATTGAGATATTAACACATTTTCTATTTGAATATGTAAGTTTTTATAGGATAGGTTAATTAATGTATAAATTATATGAATGTCTGCATATTATAGTGTTATTATCCCACTTTATCCTACCCAACATATTTTAGTTAGAATAGCACATTTATGCACTGTTGGAGGCAAAAACTTTTAATAAATTCAAAATTATAAAACTGATTAATTAATGATTATTACATTTTTAAAAAAGTACCAATACAGAAGCTGTAATATTAGTATAATATTCATGAATAAGAATAAATAAATGTTTATATTATTGATACAATAAGAATATTTTAATTACTAAAGCTAGGGCAGTAAAATATATCAATATACCATTTACAAAAATTCTATAGTCATATAATCTAAATTCAATTGATATATGATTATGGTAAGATTAAAATATTAATATAATTAAAGAAAATAGTCACCTTAGTGATTTGGTTTACACTAGAAACAGTATTAGCGAAACTAAAATAAATATATTTTAAGTGATAGGTTTAAACAATAATAAATGTAATAGTTCAGCGATTTAAATATTGTATATGTGAAACCGAAAAAAGACAGATGTAATAAAATGCAGGATATATTTAGTAACATGTAGGTTTGGTATAAATTCAAAATTGCAATACAACAGTATATATATGTTTAAACACTGTCAAACCGGTAATCACGTGAAAACCAGTCTGACGAGAGATTTTATTAGGCATTTATAGTTCTTTTAAGAACTATAAATGCCTAATAAAATCTCTCGCACGCTCTGCATGAATCCACGTCCGTCTTCACTGTGACAGTACCCCATCTGAATTAGACAAGGACCCCTGAGCATGCCGAACTTCTACTTTTTGTTGGATATCCAACGGGTCAAGGTGTACCACAGTCTGTGTTTGGCGTCTCCGATTTCGTCGTCTGTTATTTGTACCTTGGGCTTCAGTGTTCAAACGTAAGTCTCGGTTACAAGGTTGAGGCCTCCACCGACGGGCCGGATCAGGAAATCGAGTTCTCCCGTCTTCCGTACGACATGAATTAGTGCTCTTAGCTCTCCATGGGCGATGGAACTTAAGGCAGCTTCCCTAGGGCTTAGTGCCAGGTCACGCAGCATCACCATGTCACCCTCTTAGTAATCAGGAGGAGCCCGAGCACGACGATCATGATATCGATTCATCCGTTGTCTGTGTTCCCGTTGTCTTTTACCTGAAGCCTTGAATTAACACATCTTTGAGTCGAGTCATCAACCAAGCAAAATATTCGTGTGGTTGTTCTCGGAAAATCTGTCGCCGACCCATTTGCATTTCAAGAGGTATGGCCATCGTCCGTCCAAACATCATCTCGTGTGGTTCGTAGCCGGTAGAATCGTGTTGACTATTCCGGGATGCCAATATACAGAGCTGAGGTGATTCGAACGATTCATCTCGGTCCGTCTCGCTGTGAGTCCGCAGTGTTCTTCCTAGCGTACCATTCAGAAGTTCGACCAAGCCGTTAGTTTGTGGACGATAAGGAGTTGTTCGGGCTTTTTCATCTTCAAAGATTGGCAGAGTTTCAGAAAAAGTGAACTTTCAAATTCTGAGCCTTGATCCGATAGAAGGAGCTGGGGTATACTGTAACGACATATCTAGTGCTTAACTAATTTTCTTGAAACCGTTGGTGCTGTGTTCTCTCTCAATGGAATAGCCTCCGCCCATTTTGTGAAGTGGTCAATTATCGGGTTGTGTCCTTGACGGGTTGTTGGAAGCGGACTGACTATATCAATTGCGAACAGCCCATTCGATACGTTTGCTTCAATTGGGATCAGCGGTGCCACTAATGGTCTTCCTTTGAATCATTACATGTGTCAATCCATCTGTCAACATCTTGACGTTGTTTTGGCCAGAAAAATCTTGATGAAATCCGCGCCAAAGTTTTGTCCCGTCCAAAATGTCCAGCGGCCGGATTGTCTTGTAGTGCATGGATTACCTCTTCCTTCCATTTCATAGGGACCACGAGACGCTGCGGTAGGATATCGTCTTGATCTTCCAATACCAGTGAGGCGTTGCGAATTACCAGATCCTCCCAGAGTTGGTCAGGTTTCGTATTGCTACAGGTGTCCACGCCTCGATAGCCCAATCCGCCTTTTAATGCGTCTTGCGCGAGCGATGCAGAACCTCCATAATATAGCCTTGTAACCTTGCTAACCAGTGTACTAGTTGTCCAGTTGGTTCCTTAAACGAGGGTAACCATTGCAACGCTCCATGATCCGTCCTGAGAGTTAACATGCATCCCAATAAGTATGCCCGAAATTTGTCGCAAAAGTGCACAACAGCCTTAAGTTCTTTGCGCGTGACAGAATAGTTGCGTTCTCCTTTAGTTAAACAGCGACTCCCATAAGCGATCTCGACTTCTTTGCTCTGTTGAACTTGTGAAAGAACCATCATTTGTGTCAGGAAATGCCAGTATTGGAGGAGACATCAAAATTTCTTTGAAAGCATCAAAACCACTTCGACCATCTTCGTTCCATTGGAAAGGGACATCTTTGTTCGTAAGTTTGTGTAGTGGTGCGCCAGTTAACCGAATCCTTTGATAAAACGTATATAATATGAAGAGAGACCCATGAAACTGCGTAGTTCAGACTTCGTTGAAGGAATTGGCCAATCCAAGAGAGCGCGTTTTTTCGAACTCCAGGAATTTGACCTCCGATTGTATCCACTTGCACTTCCAAGTATTGAGAATGTGTAAACGGGACAGCAGTTCATCCAGATTCCTTACGTGATTATTAAAATCCTTTCCTAAGATAATTATATCATCTAAATAACAAAGACAAATAAAGATATTCAAACCACATAGAACACAATTCATGAACCTGTGAAAAGTACTAGGAGAATAACACAAACCAAAGGGCATTACATTGAATTCAAATAAACCTTCGTGAGTGGCGAATGCAGTTTTCTCTCTATCCTTTGGATCCATTTCAACCTGCCAGTAACCGGACTTGAGATTGAGTGTGGTAAACCATTTCGTGCAGCTCAGCTTGTCTAAGGTATCATCGATCCTTGGTAGTGGATAGAAATCCTTTAGAGTGACCTCGTTTAGACGCAGAAGCGAGTTTTCCCATCCTTCTTCTGAACCAGAACGACGTACCAGACTGCACCAAGTGCTGCTACTTGACTGGATGATGCCGTCATTTCTCATTTTTCTAATTTCAAAAAGCTGGCAACCTTCAAAAAGCTGACTTTATTGGACGATTGCCTGAGGTATCGACCACGTGCATGATCAGTTTAGTACGCCCACAAGAGCTTCCCCTTCCTTCTGAAAAACGCACTTGTGCTTCTCCAAGACTTCTTCCTGCTGGCGGGTGTTGAGGTAAAAGAGATTCACTTGCTGCTTCCAGGTCATCATGTCCGCTCCACCATAAGGATCTAGACGTCCTCACTTTTCTCGAATTTCCGCGGCTTCATCGATTGGAATAAATAGACCCAGTTGTTTCGACGGTGACAGAACCACATCCACCTTTGACGGATTGATTACGTCAACATGTATCACACGATTTTTCGATACATCAAACTGAACGTGCCACACTGATTCCCTCTGGTAGATTGACCTGCCTGTCCGGGTTGAAAAATTCAGGAGACCAATCGTTGATTCATTGCTTTATATCCTTGAACTGACATATTGCAGGAATATTTGTGATTTAGCCGGAACTATAGCTTCCATCATTGAGATCACGCGAATCTGACTTAGCCTTTCTATACACTGTCGCAGTGGGACAACAGTGTTCTCAATTTTAAATTCACCCACCTTGAAGTCGATAAATGCATTGAATTTACTCAAAAAGTATACGGAGTGACCAAACGTATTCTTAGCTGCTTGCATCTGTGTGAACCAATCCGTAACTGCAAGCTGTCCCGTCCCAAGCACGTCTAGATTTTTGCGACCAACTCCACTTATTATAACGGGGCTCGGGTCTGCTCTTGTCCGCAATGAACGAACGAATGCCGCCCGAATCAGACAAACATCTACCCCAGCGAGTCTATCAATATAGTGACGTACCTACATATAGTGATGTATATATAGTGATGTACCTGTTGATTTCCCCGTCAATCGTGTAGGTGTGTTTGCAGTGGTCTGGTCCCTGCTTACCAGCCTCTCGAGCCCGTTTAAAGATGCCTTGCAAAAGCGAGCTATGTGTCCAATCCCCTGGCATCTACAGCAACGTTGCGTAAGTCATCAATTTCGGACAGTCCCTTTCCTGTTTCCCGATCTAGATACATATTATATAAGCAAAGTAATGATACATTCACATATCTAAAATATTCGTGCTTCTGATGGAAATTAGGAATTTATCTACAATGGTTCCGCATCTTTGTTATATAATTTTAATAAAAAAACTTTTATTATAGTTGCTATGAGAAATTGGATGATTTTGTTTAATGTTATTTATAAATAAAATATACCGCAAATTTAGACTACGCTTTTTTCTTTAGTAATTGTTTGTTCTTTAAAGTTTTTTTTTATTTTAATGGTGTAGCTCGTCGTACTACACAATATAATATTTATTTATCCAGGCTGGTAACATGTAAGTTTCGTGTTCTGTTATTTTAATTATTTATTTTTCATAAACTATATTACCATCAAAAATTCAATATTTGAAAATTCTTTGTGAGGCAAATGGCAAAATGCCTGAATTAAATATTACTAACTAATAATTGTAAAAAGTAATTCAACAACACTAATGCTTATTTTCATATACATTTTATTTATTGTGCATGTTGAATTCTTTCCTATTCTGCATAGAAATTAAAAGTCAGTTTACAATTCATCAATTATTATTTATTGGATTATTATAAAAAGCTGGATTCCTGCATGTCTTCTTTCTATAGAAATAGTTTTAGGAAATTTTTACTTTTTTATATATAAAATTGGTTTTTGCATGTCCAAGATCTTGGCAATATTTGCCATAGAAAAAATTCTAAGCTCCAGGACCCTGGATTCCTAGGCTCCTAGACACTTGCATGTCTTTTTTTCTATGAAAATTACATGCAAAAGATATTAAGCAATTCCTATTTGTTGATATATAAAATTGGCTCTGCATACATAAACATCTTGGCAATTATTACCATAAAAAACAACTGCTGGTGACTAGAAATATTATTTTGAATCATTTCTTAAAAATTATTGTATAATCTTATCAGAGTACATACCAAAAATATATAGCAAGAATTCATTTTAGAATATGGAAAATCTTTCAAAATATAATTGAAAAGTCTTGGAATTTATAAAATTTATTATTTTTTAATTTTCAGTTTGATTATACTTTATAATTTGTTATATAATCAGTTGGACAGTCAATGACTAATTTTTTGTTTAACTTTTATTATCCATATTTTAGTAACTTAACCATATTCCTATGTATTATAAAATCATTTTTCTATCACTTTTGTTTATATTTTGTATTTGTTGCTTTAGAAGTATTTAAATATACTATCTAATTATAAAAATAATTATGCTTTTGTCACATAATAAAGTGTTATAATTTCTTACTACAAATATTTAACTATTTATTTAACATATTTAGTCAACTCAGTGAAAGTTAATTTTAGCAAAAATTTTATTCAAGGTATAATACCTAAATATATATTTCTTACACTGACCTAATCTTAATTACATATTAACAAGAAAAATTTGGTTATATTCAAGACCACATTTTTTAACCTTATGACTCATATAACAATGGTACTTTTTATCTTCCAGACTTTAATGCACTTATAGTTTTATTTACTTATCCCAGCCTTACCCTTATAAATTCATATTATGTTTTTTATTATTATTTCTTTTAAATGAGATCTATTGCTTATAATGTTATTAAATATTTATTTTAAGTATTCATTGTATTTGCCATGTTAATCCTTTGATGATTTGACTATAAATCAAATTTATATCTAATTTATTTTTTACTTCATCCAAATAATATTTTAGTAGTCCAAATATGGTTATTTGTATTTAACAAAATAATCTATATGAATACTGTAAATAAAACAAAAACCATAAATGAGTTTTATTTCCATGAAATTTTTTTACCCAGGATGTTATATTTATATCTATTTTTATAGTTACACAAACCATCACTTGGTATAGTGATCAAAAGCTAAATTTTACTTAGTTCTAGTTCTATTTTTATTTTATTGTAACATTTTACTTCATATATATAGAAACCTATCATTCAAATTGTTATATATCTGCAATTTATCTGTATTGTCCTAAACTAAAGATCTCATTCTATAGATTTCTATGAATATCATTAAAGAAAAAAATTAGCAGCAATTAAAAAAACAATATTTAAATAAATTTCATATTTTTATTTAATGCCTGTTTTTTGATATTTTTGACTTCTTTATTTCTATATATATCTTTAGCTTAGGACAATGATATACATATATAGATTTTTTGAACAGCAATATTGTAATTTGAGTAGGTGCTATGTGCCATTAAAATTTCATATTGTTGACCTCAACATCTATATATTGACAATTACACAGAGAATATTACAAATATGAAGATATTTATTTCTTCATTCTTTAACTGTCCCAAAAAGTTAGTTATTTATAAAAATGCAAATCATATTTATTCAATTATGAATTGTACAAGTGAATTATTTCCACATTTAATGGACATGATACAATTATATATAACAATTTGTGAAAACATAAACATTTTTGTGAAATTAATAGATGAATAAATATATATTCAATGAACTTATACTGTAATAATAAGTATTCATTTATTACTATAGTTTGAAATATTGCAATATATTTTTTGCTTATGTGTATTTATTTACTACAGTAAGTATTTAAACCAGGCTATTGAATTAAATTATTTTTAAATTTTCTGCTCTATCTTAAGATTATTGCAGAAAATATTAAATTATAAATTTAAAAAATATTAATGTTGCACTCTTTACCAAAATAGAGGCTGTCCTGAAAAAATGTGCATTA
>JAUZNC010013339.1:0-65096 GCA_034780395.1 Vannuccia rotundouncinata | reverse complement strand
CTAGGTATAACGTAGGTAAGCTATGCATATTATCGATTACAGAATATTCTTCCTGTTCTCATTTTTATCTTATCATTGTGATGTATTTTAATTAATGAATTGACTTGTGGAAATAATCTTCCGTTCAGATTATAACATCTTATTTCATTATCTTCCCCTAAACAGAGAGGATATTGTTTAAAACTAATTGTTCTGGCTTAAGATATCACGTGCACTTGCACTTTGGTCATTTAAAGTAAGGTAAACAGATAAAAACGTTTCTAATAATATCACTGTCGACTACCTTGACGTAGGAAAGGAATAGACTTCACATGGTAGAGGAATAAATTATGTAAAACACGAAAAATACCAGCAATAAATTTTGGAGCCTAGAACAAGAAGTAAGAACAGCATTAGCTGCAGTTAATGTGATATCGAAAATGAAGTATGGAGAAAGGGAGCTGTGGGAAAATCAGCTGATTGGGGGAATCTAAAGGCCGGATAACTCACTACTATTGGATCGTCATATTGGTACTCCGGAATAGCAGGGGAGGCAGGTGCGAGTGAGCAAACTCTAATCCAGTGTTCTTCTATCGGTTGGCTTCTCGTTGGTTGAGCTCCCTCTATCCCTTCGCTCGCGCTCCCCCAGTTCGTAGTCATGATGTTCAATCGGATCGACATTATGGCATCCTAGTTACGCATCGAGTTATGCTGTCCTAGCTTCCCTGGCTGTCTTCTTCATAATATGCTACTTGCTTTCCTGTCCTTATCTCATTCTTTTGTCAGATTCTCCGATATTGGAATCATTGTTTGTTGATTTCCAGATTATCATTAATTGAATAAATTGATATATCTGTTGTTTTTTAACTGACGAAATGCTTCGAACATTTTCTAGATATTTGAAAGATTATTTTTCAATTATTTTTATTGCCTGAAAGTTTTGCCGTGTAATGTGCAACCATTTGACACTACCTCATTCGGAGACGGATAGCACCAGTCACAAGTCTCTGTTCAATGATTGTGTTAGTGTTCGTATTCTTCCGCAGTCCACCAAATCAACCAACAATGGTAAGGGTTTGTCACCGATATCCTACTCCTCGAAGACTAAACAGCAGACTAGCAAAGGACCGACGTCTAAGACACCACAACCGGACAAAACAGTCAAGCGATCGCCCGAAGATCAGATACATTGGACAGAATCTATGAAAACTGTGAAGTCAAGTGCTAAAAAGGACACCAATAAAACGAGTAATTCCTATCGTAGCTACCAGCGTCCGGTTTTAAACAACTCCGCATACAGTAGAAGGCCTGTTAAAAAGAACTGCAGCATTCAGTGTATAGTGAACGATCTCAAGGGCCCTATATCCAACAATTCTCCTGATGCTAGCGGTAAAGAGCAACACTGTAATCATACGGTCGCACCGGTTCATTCCTTGTTCCATTATGCTGGTGACCAGCCAGTGAAACGCTGTGACTACTCTTCTAAGGACTGTCCAGTTTGTACCACCGAAGTTCGGCCGCTTAGTGAAACACAGTTTCGCAAGAAGTCGTCTGTTTCTAAATCCAGCCCTTCACACAAATCAAATCCTCATCAACAGTTCAATTTTTCTTTTCCAGGGTACTACTGTACAGCTCTACTTCCCAAGCTAGATTCTCAGTTATTTTACCCTCCGTGCCATCCCATCTTTTGCTTGCCAGTGATTCTTCCAATTGTTAGTCATCCCAGTTGCTCGATTCCAGGTGTTTCTATAGACCTGACCGGTAAAAACACAATTGTGACGATTGAACGCTTGACACCCCTGAAAGACCATGGAAATTGGCTTTCGAGACGATTCAATAGACAGTTATTTTCTGTTGGGTCTGATTCTGTGGAAAATCAGTCGACTAAACAGCGAAGAGGAAGACATATGTCAGAGAGTAATATTGAAAATCAGACCCATGCTAAACTTTTGGGCAACTGGCCTTACCATTCCTTGATATTTCCATCGCATCAGATCCTTGAGCCGTTGGTTGTTCCACGGGATGTGGATGTTTTTAATTCATTAAAGACGTGTCTTGTGCCGCTCAATTGCTTAAAAGATTGTAAGTTGTCAAATTTAGAATTGAAGAAATTGTCAAATTAGTCTTTTCAAATTATTACTATTTCTAAATAATATTAGGATAACTTTTGAAAAAAAAATTGGATACAATTTAATATTTTTTTTAGTGAAATATGGCATTCTGAAATAACTGTTGAAATTGTTTTACGTTTTGGAGAGTTATTTGTTTTATCATATCATTTTAAAAATCATTTTTGAACAAATTATTTCCTCGTGCATAGACCCTTTGTTAACCCACTTATACTTTCATCTACACTGACATAAACTTTCTTCTACGTTATAACTATCTGAACTTCTAATAATTTAAATCTATTTATCGATATAATCGAACAAAATATAATAATAATTTCCTGTCAGTTATTGCTTGTCTGTCATGTGGCTAACCTTGAACATCGTGTTAGGGGTTGAGTGTTGTCTTGTTCCCTTTCTCATCTCTTTCTCATCCCCTAAATCTCTCACTCTTCATCTTTCCATTATTTCAGATCAAGTTTCACAACCACCAAATCGCGTGTGGAGACAACTCGAAGAGCCTAAATCGGCTGGCAGTAAGTTTGGACACAAACTCCTCTCTGTATATTATTAAACATCACCAGTGAACTTAATAATTGGATTTTAGAAATTACGCCGTTGGTTTTAAGGTTGATGTAGAAAATGAATACGTTTTGAGTTCTGCTTGTATATTTAAATATTGTACAAAGTATACATCTTTGGAAACTACATTCTCCAGCTAAAATTATAAATATAAACGAGAGGCAAACAAACGTTTAGAAGAATTGAAGACATAAGCAATTAGATGGTTCTACCTAATTCAAAACTTAAAACGCACACAATAAACTCTATTTGTTATCTTTGAGTTATTATTCAATAGATTCCTTTGCAGGAAATGAAATCGTTTTATCGTTTGTGAAATGATTTAATATTGCTTTATTCATTTATTTGTACCTGCTACCTCCACCCACTGATCAGTGCAATTCACCGTCATGTGTTACAACGTTCTCTGCCCCAAATACGCGACTCCACTTATGTACCCCTACTGTCCCCCATGGGCTCTCAATTCGGACTACAGGCGTCGAGGGATTCTTGAGGAGATTCGCATGTACAACGCTGATATCATCTGCCTTCAGGTGACACCCTGACCATAGATCACTATTAATTATTATCATAATCAATCCGAAACTCTCTATCAAGACATAATAATAATTTTTCCTCCAGAATAAAACCAATAAATCGAAAACCGAACTATTTTTAAAAGTACCTACTGCCTTGTAATTTATATAATATTTGTTTGTTTAAAATTAAGTCTTTTTTCTTTATTTTTCATTTATCATTGGATTAGTTAAAATACGAATTACGTTTGGTTTGCTGTCAGTCAAGTTAAGCTTGTGTACACTCTTGTTCTCTAGGAACTGGAGACCGTACAGTACGAGGAACTCTTCAAAGTGGACATGGAACAGAGGAACTATAAGAGCGCTTTCATGCCCAAGAGTCGGCATCGAACCATGGGGGAGAACGACTCGAAGAGTGTTGATGGGTGTGCCATTTTTTGGAAGAGTGACAGGTAACTGGGGGTTAAATCTGTCCATGGTGACGTTAAATCTTTAAACTCTTTAAAATATAAGAAAAATTCATTTAATTTATCTTGATGGGTTTCGGTAAAATCTTTCATTATAATATGATGACTGACTTCTGATTATTCAAATAAAGTTCAAAATATATCATTAATTAATCATCCTGTTTATTTTAAGAATTCAAAATTTACTAATGGAGAATTCAAATTTTGTCTTATTTCATTATATTTAAATTATTTTGTAGAATTTTAATCATTTTTCGAATAGGTTATTATATACAATATTTTAAGAATCTATTAATTGTAAATTTTGGATTGACAATATTTTCTCTGCTGTGTGTGTTCGGGTGTATATTTCGGTTTCTTTCCTTTGTCCTACCCAACCTTGTCTTAAGATTTGAGAAAGTTTACGAGTTCCAGCACGAATTCTCCCTGTCGTGCCGAAGTGTGAGCGAAAATCCGACCCCCTTGCTCCTCAATCGGGTCATGACTAAAGACAATGTGTCTATTGGAGTGATTTTTGAGACTAAAGATCCCAGTAAGAACTCCAAACTCTCTCTCTCTCTATCTGAAACATATAATTAACATTGGTGTTCAGTTCTGTATCTACATGTCTCGATGTTTATTCTGCTTTTATTATCTATCGTTAATGTTAATCGTAGGATTTAGCCACGTTATCGTTGACGACAGCTTTTCTTTTTCTGAGTAAATAATTTATTGAAATAATTGTTTCTTGTGTTATTGATGATGAGCAGTTGAGAAATCTTCACTGGTCGGCTGAATATGTCAATCTTATGAAGTATTTTAATTCAAAAAGATGTTCTAAACTGAATCTCTAAAACAACTAGCTATTTAAAAGTTTTCATTAGTCGTATGTAGGTTTAATTATTCATCTTTTAAGTGTAAGTACTTTACTCTTAAGGTTAAAGTACAGTGTGAAGTCTAGTTTTAAATTGCTAACTGGAGGGACCATTTCAGAAGATAAGAAGTGCAATTCCTAACTGGTTGGCGAATACATATTAAGAAGTATTATTTATCGTAAATAGAGTCGAAATAATGTTCGTGTTAGAATGTAATAAATTTTTTATTAATTATTGCTTTTCATTCTTAAATTAAAATAATGATACAAACGTTTGATTTATTCCGCAGAAACTGTCGGTTTGAGCATATAATTTAACCCAATTACATTTTCTAAGGTGAGTCCTCTTTTCAGTGAGATAATTATTTCCTAACGATCCATGCCCGCAGGTTTCCCGAAACGTAAGCTCTGTGTGACCACCGGGCACATCCACTGGGACCCCGAGTTCTCTGACGTGAAGCTCATCCAGACGATCATGTGGACCGCCGAGTTGTGGAGCTACATTGAGAGGTATCTGCGCTCGGTAGAAGCTCCTGAGGACCACGACCCGACCCACATGCCCGTCATTATGTGCGGCGATTTCAACTCTTTGCCCAATTCTGGGGTGGTGGACTTCCTCAGCTTGGGCGGTGTTGATCGGCGGCACACGGACTTTCGTGATTACGGCAGCAAGTACGCCTTCGACGAGTGGACGACACTGGAAACCTGGGCGTTAGAAGGGGACCGACTGAGGCACAAGTTCAACCTGGACCGGGCCTATAAGGAGAACGAGGGCATGCGCTGGACCAACTTTACGTGAGCGTCTCAAATGCATTATAATGTGTTTGTATTGTTGTCTATTTCAACTGTTAGAGTATTGATTAAAATGGTAAAAATAATTATATGAATGGAATTATGATGCTTTTTATTGTAAATTAAATGTCGTAATGTAGAATTATATATCTATGCAATTGTGTAGATGCAACATAATATTCAGATTTTCTAATATATTATTTAGAAAAATCAAGTGTCATTCTTATAATGCACTATGTTCCATCCTTCATTTATCGTTTATATCCTTCATTTACTGCCACGCCTCAATATAGCGGTATTAGTATAATAGATCTTCCTTGCGTACACACATCCTTGCAGACATGTCATGTATTAAGTATAATGCAAGTTTTGCAGAAAACAATCAGTTATTCCTAGTACCGGGGTTTACGTCATTCCGTCCTTATCATCACTGGAATAAAACATTAATCAAAGCCATTATGGAATTCAAATACATTATAGCATAGTTGTTGTATAATTTTTCCTTTAATATTAATGGACTTATTTCCATAATAGTTTTTTGGAAATTTTATGGATTCTCTTTTAAGGCCCTTTATATAGACTTGAAGAAATACAACATATTTTACTCGTTTAATATTGTAGATTAATTCTATTTGTGTCGAAGATATTCTAATTTAAAATACTACTCAATGTTTTATTATATTAATTCTTTAAAATGTCTTCAAATTCGCGATTGACAGAGTCATTTTTAGTAGAGTCATGATGTTGATTTGAGAAGTGTAACCAGCAGCCGAACATTTGTGCACAGGTACGACTTCAAAGGGATGATCGACTATGTGTTCTTCAGTCGGCCATATCTGCGCCTCCTGGGCAGCCTCGATATGGTCGATGAGAACTGGTTCACCGACCAGAAAGTCGTCGGCTGTCCCCACGTTCACAATCATTCAGACCACTTTTCTCTCTTTGTGGAGCTGGAGTTGGCCCCCCCGCCACCCTCCACCTCCGCATCTGAAGAGGTTGTCAATGGGAACGGTAAGAAATAGGCAGGTGGCCCAACAGCTGATGGATTAATCAATTAACTCCCGCCCAGTTGTAAGCAGCACCCGATTTGCATTTGTTGCTGTCCTCCCGGCCTCCATTTGATTAAATAATCAGGATGACTATCAGCAGAATAAATGATTTAACAGCTGGAGCCCTTCCTGCTTATCTTTCTCTAGTAGTCAAATTCTTATTATTTTTAAATCACGCCATTCAGACACTAATCTCATCTTTGTTCATATTTTTTGCTCATCGCGTGTTTCATATTATAACTTGTTTTGCTTTTATTTTCAATAATATTTTAGGTAATAAAAATATATATTTTAACTATTAGAATATTTGGAACCATTTGCATTGCAGCTTTGGTCTGAGTGCTTTATTAATCTGTTTAATTAGAAACTTCTTTTCCTCATCTTTTCTTGGGAATCTAACAATCTTATAGTAATACTGGTACTATTCTTGAATAAGTATTATATACATATATATTGGAGTGCAGTTTTGATATTATTATTTGTCAATTTATTAAGTACAGCATTTCTCACCTGATTTCTCTATTATGCACGTTAGATATTTTTAACGCATTATTGAAATAATCCATGGCTTTGCATATTTCTTTCTGTATATATACATTATATAATAGTATACACAAAATAATTATTTATTTACTAAGCTGTAAATTGAATCGATAATTCTAATCAACCAACACCCTTGTTCATAGTTGCACCTCTTTCAAGTATGTTTGTAAGTAGTCGATGTAGATATATTTTTATTACTGTTATATTTATTACGATGCTTTACTTTTTTGACTGCAGTCGCCTTTTTATCGGACATTGTACATATTATTCCGCGTAGTACTTGAACGGTACTAATTGGATTCTGTTAACAGAATCCTTATTTTTGTTACATACTATTTGAGAGTATTCTTGTTCAGAGCGGTATTCTTTATCTTTGTATACAATTGCTAGTTTTTGAGAGCATTAGTCAATTCTCTGTTCTCAGTAATGTATGTACATTATATACTATACTACGTAAACTAACAAATTTGCTTACATTAATTAAAAGAAATCTGTACAAAATAATTGGCTTTTTATTTTTATCCTAGCTTAGTCAAAATTCTTATTATATTTATGTGATTCTTCGGTTGCTGTCCATATAGTGGAACATATTTATCAAATTTTGGTGGTGGGGTAAATATCAGGAGTAATTAAATTTCCAAATCTCTTCATAATAATCAAATGAATCGCCAAATTATGCAATCACAATATGAAAGAACAGTCCAGGATTATGTTATACGTAGAATATATAGAGAATATATCGTGCGTTTGACTTAAAATTCCATTCATATACTACTCGCACTACAGCTTTCGTTAGAGGGTTGTTTTTTGCATAATTCGATTACTAATTTTGTTTAATTCGCTCGTAAATTTTGCACAATTTGAATTTATGCTAGAATGTTGTTTTTATTTATGAATTGTCTTTGAATTTGTAGATAATATTTTATGGGTTAAATTAACTGCGTTTTACTAGCTCAAATTCGGGGCTTCTAATCAATACGGCTAAATTGATTCGCTTTCTAAAAATATTTCGCCTTACTCCAAAAATGTTTAATTATATCGTACGTCATTCGACAATAATAAAATGGAGGATAAACAAGTCCAAATGTATCAATATACCTACTTTAGTTACACCTTTTATGATTCTTCAAAGTATCTTCTATATAAACTTTGAATATCGAGAGGACTAGCTATGATACCCTTTTCCCAATGGAAGAATTACTTTAAATGTATTTTTAAATGTATGAACTTTTTTATAAATATTACACCTACAATTTATCGATCTCTAAATGCGGTAATAATTTAGTTATTAATAATATTAATTTTTCTCTGAATGTAATAGCAATTAATACATTCGAACAATTGGTAAACAAAATGGTTAAAAAATATAAATAAATAAGTGTATCATGAATAAACTACTTTCTTTTATAACAGTAGTATAAAAATTTTATATTTATAATAATGCACTTAATATATATTTATTGTATATACATTTAATTAATGTAATTTAAATGAATCATTATGAGATACAGCTTTTGCTGTGAATGCAACCATCATCTTCTTTTTTTATTGTCAAAATTAACATACCATGGCTTTTGTCTGCGTATAACTAGTTTTTTTATAAATTCTTGATATATATACAAATGAATGTGAGTTGTAATTCTTTTTTTGACTACACAGTTTTTTAATATAATTATACGGATAAATCCATTCATATGAATATAGAATATGCAAATATACTGGCAACTGTTCTTTCTACGTATATAATTGTTTTATTAATAATTTAATTATAATTCAAGTCATACTTTTAGGGATCCGCTATCGGGTAGCATTTACGATCATCGCTTGACCTAAAACCAGTCAACTCAAGTAATTCCCTTCTAAAAAAATAATCATGTCACTCTAGAAACCATTAGACATTTTGCCAATATCTTGTAGATTGAACCAAAATGTTACAGCTGTACTAACTGTCCATTTACTTTTAAATTATAATAATTTGTTTGACTCGAAATCATAAAATCAGAATTATACATAATATGCTGATAATGCAATTTTCCAAATTGACCAATATGGAACTTTTTAAAATATAGAATAATAATTTGCAGTTGCCGTTTGTAATGCTAATTAGATAAAAGGATTTGATAAATTTGTAGTGAATTTAAAATGCTTATAAAAGCATATTCTTTTCAAATATTACAATTATTGTAATGATATATTAAGAAATTCATTATAACTTTTAAAAAATTGCAAATTTTAAATTGTGTTCAAATATTTGTGATTTAAAAAAATATTCAATACATATAATACCAATGTTGGTTACATAAAAAGTGAAAATAGATCCTCCCGACTTGCATTTCATATATAATTCAAATAATTTAAATTACATTAACTAAACATGTTCATATTCATTGTGTGCAATAATTTGCATAATACTTTTACGGAATAAAATGTCTATATATTCATGATTAACAATTTATATTGTATATGTACCTATTATATATTTTAAATAATACACCGCAATACCCATTTTACTGTTTAAACGATTGAACCCAAGAACTAAAATATACCATATATTTATACATAAATCAGATCAAAGCAAATTAATGACATAAGAGACAGAATTATTTATGTAAATTATTGTTTGTAGACGTAATTTTAAATGTGAATTATAGGAATTGGACATAAAACCTGATTTTAAAGCAATACAGTATTAACCTAAAATTTGAATATAAGTTTATTAAAAAATGTCATAATATTTAATGTTGTCATTAAATTGTGGCGGGATATTTCAAATTGAAAAATATCGACAAATAAATAGAAGGATGTATATATATTACAATATATAGATTGTAAAAACAATGAAACTAAAAGTATTATCTAGGTATGTTCCTGACGGAAATGGTTAACTTTGTTAAAAGGTCTAATAACAATAAACATACTATTATTTAGATATCGAAAGAATCTTCGTCAATTTCCCCCTAATATTTATTCGAAATAAAGGGCATTATTCAGTTATATTTAATAAAAAGTGATACATTTTGTCTTGAAAAAACATAAATATATTTGAGTAACACCTACTTAACACATAAATAACGGCGAAATCCACATTAAAAATAAAAATTACATATAGATACATGAAATAAGTAATCATATTAGAAGCCATGTTTTCAAAATTAGTCAAATACATTAAACAACGGAAAATGTGAGCAGCTTGGGCTGGACAAATCCGCCAGGAAACAAGCGGTACCGGCCCAGCCCTCAAATAGAGTGTGCGGGCCATCAGGGGTTCGGGCTTCTCTTTGAAACTCAGGAGTTAGAAGAAAACGAGCAAATTGTTTTGCTCGGTGAAGGTAGACCGCTGACCCTGTCAATCGGTGGAGTAGGAGATGGACATAAGCGTTGCCTGCTACACCGTGGCATATTCCTGCAGGATTCCACAATAATAACAAGTTTATCTTAATGATCATATCAAAAGGCAGGTACGAACCAAGGATATCAAATAAAGAATTAAGTTAAAATAGAAAATACAGTTTTGAGATACACACCGCAGCATCGATCAAAAGTTTAAATAAGTAGTATGTAAAGGGGGATGTCCAGGTCACCAAGGAATCCCTAGTTCGAACAAAGATCCCCCCACCCCCACGCACCTCTACTAGTAAAATTTTCCCCACAATTACATGTTAAATTTCCACTTACAATTTTTAACAAGTTGACTAATGAGACACAGTATACCAATGCAAAGTTGTAATATAATCTTACCATGCGTACATATACTTTAATTTATTTTAATTTATGATGTCGCCTTGCATAGGATAAGCCTGTGGATGTGGAAATATACTCTATAGATGATGGGCGCAAGAGCGTAAACCATTTAGACGAATGTCTGTAAAGTACCATGTCAGTTATTGATCAGTAAACTCATTGAGCCTTGACCAAATCACTCTGGTTCATATTAGTTGGCGGGATGTTTGTACAAAAGGCTATGTACCCGCACCCGCACCCATATCCTTAATCTTCATAGAATTGCCAACCCAATCGAAACCATTAGCATTGCGTCCCAGCTTTGCCAAGTAAATGTCCGAGTTCTCCCGAAAAGTTGGCCGCAATCCAGGACTGCCCAGAAAAATGTCTCTCGAGGTTTTGGTAGCCAAGGAGGTTCCTTCGGGTTGGAGAGAAATCCAGACAGTTTCAATAATGCCTGTGTCCACCCATCAAATATTAGAGACAAGATGATCACGCGTTTCTTCACCACTTGTTTCCAGAGTCTGGGTATAGCCGAGAACTTGACCGTTGACAAAACCTTTCGGATTAGTGAAGATAGGGCTCACGAATAGGAGAGTTGAGCTTGTGGAGGATTTAATAACGATGAAGTGGAGAGATTTCTACTGAGACCCACCTTGATGAGCGGGATTATTGGCTGGAACGTCGCCTTGATAATACAATGTGAAGTAAATGAAGCCATTGTAGTAGATGGAGAATAGACCGACTGAGAGACGACCATCAGAGAGCTCGTAAGAAAGTAGAATGAAATCAACAACACACACACACACACACCTGCTTATATAGCATAAATTTTAGTTACTTTAATGTGCTTGGTCGAAAATTTAATTTTGTAGGGTGCAACATCAAATTTTTCATTGCCTAAAAATTTAAGTAGTAAATGTGCAAACAAATGGTCATTTGTTGGTCTGGACATTCTCCTTACATACTACATAAATCATTTAGTGAAGTTTTAACAGACTAAGTAAGTATGACAATTATTACAAAGATTTGTGTAAACACATACTGTATTACTAACTAAATAACTATATTTTAAAATTGTTTATTTTCAAAGATTTCAAATGTAATATATTGTATGATAATATCATTTTATTATATAATTTTATTGTATAATTTTAAGTATAGTTATTCCATTATTGTGAAAATAAATTGACATAGGATAAGTTTCTTATATAATTTTCTTTTAGAACTGAAAGTGGACTAGTCCCGCGAAGTATGCAGGTATCCTTATATCATTTAATTGTGAGAGGTTTATATATTTAGTTAAATTCGTTGATTTTAAATACAGCTTAAAATTAAAATGATAAAGTTAGTTATTAAATGGTTTAACATTTTCTCCAGATAGCAAACCCAAAGTCATAAGGGAAATATAGTTTAGAAGTATGCAAACATCAATTTAGTAAAATTTGAAGCAACAATGTAATCTAATTGATATATGTGATCTATTTAATATTATCGTCATATGAATAAAATAATATTCTTACCAGGACCCTTCTTGATCAAGCCTCTTTCCCAGACAACCTGGGAACACTTTTTACATTCCTCTAAATACCGTTGGTCTTTCCAAATGAGATATGCGCGAGCATACGTATATACCACCCCTGAAACAAAATAATTTATTAGACGTCTATATTTTTTTATGGAAATAGAATGGAGTATATAAACTACGCAATTATTTAAAATATATTCCATAAGATTATCAATCGAATTCTCAATCCGATTTTTCAAAAAATTTCAAATTTCAAACTTTTAAATTTAACAAAAATTTAACGTATATTTTGGTATAACAATCATTAAGATTAATTAATTGATTTAAACAGTAATATAAACATATTTTTAAATTCTGATTGTTCAAATATTGCACAATCTGACATGCCTTATAGTAATTTTTTTTAAATGTGATTGATAGATATACAGTAAAAAGCATATGAGTCTCATTAATAAAAAAACTTTACCCAAAGAGTCAATATCTCATTTACCAGGGGCTCCGTGGCACCAATGAACCAGATCATTACTAGCGTCTCTGACCCGGGCTCCCTCCTTAAGTTCACCACAATCTGGTGGCAGATTCCCAGTGGAGATTGGAGTGGAACTAATCATAAAATCCACCGAGGCACGGACCGCGCTAGCCGCTTCTGGTCGGGCCGACAAATAGTTGGGGAACTGAAGCAGCATAAGAAGAATGCTGGCAAGCCCATGGGCGGCACCTTCCAGAGGAATGGAGAAATGGACCGATTATTGTTATCGGTGGAAATTCCTCCATTTAGAGTCAATCACGTATTTTTTAATTAATAAATTATTTCACTCCCTTTAAATTGTTTTAGTAAACAGATAAAGAAAAGATAATAAGATGATACTCTGACATCAAGAAGTATAAATGAGTCCATAGTAGATGGACTAATGTGGGTCAAATATGGACATCGGTGAAACTTGGGTGTGTTGAATTAGGATGTAGGTCAAACTTGAATTTGGTTAAAATTTGGATACCTAAAGATATTAATACAACTAAGAAGTCATTCAGTGTCCCTATAATTGTTGTTGGATCTTTCATCACGAATAATTAACCCTTTTACCTTAATAAGGCAGAAGAGTAAAAATTGTTCCCATACATGTTCTAAGATCTCAGAAATGTTCCTTTTTAATTAAAAATAACTGATATAACAAAATTGTCATGTCTCCTCAAAAACGACACACATTAGACAATTATTAACACAAAACTAGATTACGATTTGTATCTACTATAAATGACGTTTATAGAGGTGTAATTATCCGCAACATTTCACTTTATAAAATACATTTTTATATCATTAATTATAATAATTAATACAATATAAGGAGTGGATTTTGTTTACCAAGATATTCTGTATTGTAGTATTGGTACATAAGAGGCGATTTTGAGTGGACTCGTTTTGAATAATGCCTTCCGGATTCTACAATTGCGTCACACATCGCAAATATCACACCATCAGAAACTATTTGCTGAAAAACACAGATATATCAAAAAAGTTAATTATGTAATAACAAATAGATATTTTAGATATCTCAAAAATTGTAATATTTCCGCTAATTCAATAAACAATAAATATCGTGAAACAAAATCAATGCCTTGTTATAATATCATTGTTATAAATATTTGATATAATTACTTATTTCTGAAGGCACAATAAAACGGAAATATATTTATCATACATATTTTGTGTAAAAGATTGTGTATTCTTAAATTGTATAAAGGAACCAGATAAAAGTAGACTAAAATTAAATAAATATTACTTACTGGTCCAAACATTTTCATGAGCATTTTAGCCCCACAAAGAAATCCTGCTCGACCCACAAAAAGTTCATCATACTTGTAATTTTTTGGACTTCCCGCCCGCTTGATAAACTCAGAAGCCAACTCCAAAGCCCGCTGTTGATCTCCCAAAGTCTAAAATAATCGATACTTTGCGAATTATTTATTTTAAATTAATAATTAATCCATTTAATAAAGTAATAAATATAACTTTTCAGGTGCCTATTTGAAATGTTTACCACGCAGAAATATCGATACTTACATTATAAATAATGGCCGCGGTCACAAGAACACCGGAATCTCCTAGAATAAAAGCCAGGTCGGAGCGATGCGATTGTCTGAAACCGTAGACATTGAACATGGAAAACATAACACGAAAATATATATATGACTGTTGCATATTAAATCCCCTAATAAAATTTCTATAGTACCTTAAGATGTCACTCAAAGCCACGTCGATCATCCTTCGGGCATTTTGTAGAAGTTCCACTTTCTCGCCTCCAAATGTGGAATTTTTAGCCACGTGCACCATAGCATATGCAATCCCGGTGTAGCCCACATAGATACCCCCATCAGCGTTTTTTGTGGAGGGCGGCAAATGCTATCCGAGAATCAATTATTACAATGAATAAAATTGCTATAAAACTATAACTTACGATTAAGGAACATGAAAAAATCCTTCGCGTAAACAATCACATGACATTAATAGTTTATTTAAAAGAATGATTAAACATTCACGACAAAAATATATTGGAACAAGATTCACTATTTTCGAATAATGCTTTATTTAAATATCTCTTGATTATGGTGTGGGCAATATGAAGTTTCATTATGTATAGTAATTCAAAATAATGATAAAATATTTCTATATTTAAATTTTCGACATTACGTCGAGTTCATATTAAAGTTTTAAATATTAATAAGGTATGTATTATATACAGAATTCAACTAATTTAAATCAAAACGTATATCTAATAAATATAATAGAAAATAATGTAAAACAATATTAGCATTTATGTAACTATATATATCTATAATATACATTTTAATTTATTATTTTTTTGATTCAATTGATTTTGACATACACTTGATTCATTTTTTAATCAATAATTACTAATGTTTATAATAAGATTTTGATATTATTATATAAGTTATATAAGTTATTTTGATAATGCTTTCAGCCTAAATCTCTCTTAATATTGGGCTTGGTAATCCTTTGTAATCCTTTGTACGTACGGTATATTATCTTGTTATGAATGCTGGCGAGGCGACGAATTGCGTCACCCAATGAATACCGTCTTCGTCGGACGGATTGCGTTCCTTATAAAATTACCCAATGCGTCGCCAACAGGGTATTTCAATAGTGGAATGATATTCTTTCGTATTGTTCCGCCATTGCTGAAAATTTACTATCTCCTCCTTATGTTGCTCTTTGGTGTTCTTTAATTCTGTATGAAGTAGTCTTTTGGTTTATCCAATATATTTATATTGACACTGTGTACATGGTAATAATATATTTCCTGTAGCATATTTCACTTTTGAGTGGACATTGTTTGGATTGCATTTTTGAGGTTGTATCTGTGTTTTTGTGAGCTTTTCTTGTATTGTTATGCCGGGTATAAATATGGTGCAATTGATAATTTTTCCGTGGAATGTTCGTTATTTATAAAGGATAAAATGGGATCTTGAGAATGCAATCATTTTGTATGTTGATCTTAAATGAGATAGTTTGTTCATTGTGTTTATATTTTGCACATATGGCATCATAGTGTTCATTAGTTCTTCTTAATAGAATCTTAATAAACCAAAAGACTACTACATACAAGAATTAAAGAACACCAAAGAACAACAGAAAGAGATATTAAATTATTAGCAATGGCGTTATTAGCATTCCACTATTGAAATACACTCACCAGCATTCATTACAGAATGATAGACCGTGCAAGGGACTACCTTGATCGTCTCATTAGAGAAACAAAGCAAAATAATGAAAACAAGCTTAATTTTTATAGAGATTTAGGCTGGAACACATTAACAAAATAACTCAAAATGTCTTTTCGATTAAAATAATAATTAGTCTCGTCACATATTTCAAATAGGGCTACTTATATAATCATTACTATAATATTAACATTTAGCTAACTATATTAATATATTTGTGAAATACAATCTGATTTAAATTATTTGAATTCTGTATATATAATGATAATAATAAAATGTGAAAACTTTAATGTGAACACGACATAATGTCGAAAATTTATTAAACATGGAAGTTTTTAATCGAATAAACTTATTTTTTCATTATTTTTAATTAATTTTTTTTGTATTAATTGGAAATAATGTCTTACTAATTATCAGTCTAGGTTAATGATATCAGTATGTACCTTCATGCAGTCCATGAGCAAGCCAACAGGATGATGTTTGAATTCTTCTGAAGCTTGTTCTTCGTCCAAACCCGATTGAAAATCCTTCATTTGATTATCAAAATAGCGTTTTGATCCCATTGTATGATATCAGCTGAATCAATTGTTTTAAAATGAAACGTAACATTGTCACATTATGTTACTGCAAAACCTTTAAAGAACTTTAAATATTTATAGTTAAATTAAGGAAAAAATGTCTGGAAAGTAGAATAAATTCCTATAAATAAAGTTCATGCAGTAGTCGCTTTAAAATTTAATAACAGCTCGAGATATTTTAATGATAGTCAGACTGCAACTTACTATGCCTGCCTTTCATAAAACCTTTAACCTTAGAAAGACTAAGGGGGGTAGGGGTCATATTGACCCACACATTTTTAAAGAGCTCTAGCATGTATAGGAGTTGGTCCATTGATCTGAAGTTTTCAGTACCTACTTTTGAATGATGTATAAAATCTTTTTTGGCCATCCTTTATATTAATAATTATTATCGATTTTTGACTCCTAAAATCAAAACAGCATTTCTAATCATTAAAATCGTGATTCTAACTCTCAAAGAAATTATATTGATTCCAAATTTGGTACACACATTGATATTATGGTTACGTATTGTAAACCTGAATTTATTTGAATTCAGGTCACATTTAATTTATGATCCGGATCTGATACACATTGATCTGGATAAAAACTAAAAATCGTGATTTTGGTGCACTGGAATAAAATTTATGTCCAAATTTGCATATATGCTTTCTTAAATAATAATTACACATTGAGTTTCAAATTTTCAACCACATCGGACATTTATGACTATGTGATCTGGATCAATCTATTTTATGATCCAGATCAGGGGTTGAAATATCTACAAGTCACTTTTTTATATTTTTTATGATCAGATATCACGAAGGATGATATAACGCAACTATGTATGGATCTGATTTTCCTTTAAAAAAGAATGTAAATTGCTTATTTATTTATAAAGTTATAATATTTTTTTGAAAAAAACATATTTGTACTATTTATTAATATCTTAAACAAGTTAATATAATTTTATAAAATGTATATTAATCGATAGATTTCATGACCAAGAAGTAATTGCCAAAAAATGAATTTTGGTAGCTTTTATCAAGAGTTAGGGGATGTGTGTCAATTTTACCCTCCGCCCTTTCTAGGAGTATAAAAACGCCTGGTCGTTCTATAGGGTTAAAATTCATTCCAGTAGCACAGTGTCTAATTTGCTAAGCAGAAATCACTTTTATTTACATATTTAGACTATGACAGCGGTTCCTATTGTGCTACGTCTTAAGATGATCATTTAAGTTTAAACAAAGTTTTTAAAATACTTTTTTTATTAATCAATGTTGAAAAGTATGTCTTACATACCAATTGAATATAATATTGTCCGAAATATTACTATAAATAAACATAAACAACATAAATAAAAAACTTACTGCACATATTATTTCATTAAATACCTTTTAAAAAATATACGTTCATACTACTACTTAACCTATCTGCTGCATTTGAGAATCATATCCTGACAAGTGTTCTTCTCAATCGGTTTGCAATTGTTTTAGTGCGGTGAAATGGATTTATATAGGTATCTATTAAATCAATACTATTTGGTCCATGCAAATAAGACACGCACTTTCACTAATTTACCACGAGGTCCGTATAACCTACAATGCCTACACAGAAATTGGTTCATCTTTTCGCACTAATTACTATCTATACGCTGACGACATTGTTGGAAATTGTTAACAATGGTCTTGCTCTAGACAATATATTTCAAATTGTCACAATTAATTTAAGCATATACGTTATTAATGAAAGTAAACTCAAGGAATACCCATATTCTATTACGCTGGCAGATTAGGTATTTTGGAGTTACTATAATTAGCAGTTTTAGGAGGTTATACCTAATAAACAGACCACTATAACACAAAATAACACTATGTCTAAACAACGTAAAAAAGAAGCAAATAGAAAAAAACTTTTATATTCAACATTAAAATTTAATTTTACATAAAAAACAGAAAATGTATTAGGTATATGGCCCTTATATATCCTATTTATATAAAAAGCCTTATATGAACACTGTTTATATATTTGGGTGAGGTAAAGATACAAAAAACACGTATTGATTTGAAAGTAGATAGAGAATGTTGGTTTTGTCAAATTTGCTCACGTATAATCACAATGTACAAGACAAAACTGCTGAGAACAGTGTAGATGACAGACACTGTCAAACAGAACCTAATTTAAATATTGACAAATGCATCCAAATCTAGATACTCGGTATGCAATCTCACTTATGGACTGTAGTACAAGTTTTCTTCAATATGATTGTTGTTGCAAACACAATAAGTAAATCACAATTTATATTTTAGAAAGCAATCCTTACAACAGATGTAATTTTTTGTAATAGAAATATCAATGCAATAATACAATCATAATTTATGCTATTATAATCAAAAATTGCCGTGGTTAATACTTTCTTTGAAATGAAATCAGTGACCGTGAAATCAGATCATGTTCTACTTTTAAATTTAGTGTGATAAAAAAGAAGTTAGTTGAACGATAACCACTCAATGTTTACCATTTTAATTGAAAAATATTTTGATACGAAATAAGAGAGTCATAAATACTTCAAACGATACAGACTTGATTTCTTGTCCTAATCGGTAACCATGGACACTATGATTGGAAAGCGTATAGATAGTGATTGGTAGAGAGCGGTTTGTCCATATATCGACCGCAAAGTAAGAATAAAAATATATTAAAAGGAGGGTTTGCTATAAGACTAGTCAGTAGAGGCTGCATCCCCGGAATCAAGCGGCGTGCCAAACTTGTTGAGAAGTCGGCGCTGAATATACTTCCAGTAGTTGACCCGAATTCGGTCCACCTCTTTGGCCAATCGTTCACAGATCTCCACTGACACTGGGAGAAGGAAGCTTGTGGTCTCCCCCTCAGGAATGTTTCCCACTTCCGCCAAAGAACTGGAAGGGATCAATAACCTTTAATTGAAACAAAATTTTAAATAATACCCAATCCACAATATAAGCTACCTATTTCGGTCCATAATTGCCTCATAGATATTGAGAGTAAAGCCGAGGAGGTGAGGACTTGTAGATCCAGTGGTCTCGCCGGCCAATTCCTCGCAGAACTCGCGAAGATGGGTATGTGTGACGAGAGATTCATTGAGGTAGATACCACGCAGGTAGTTCCAGGAGCTTTCGTTGTGCGGTGCAATGTGGATAACCTTTTGCACAAAACTGGTCTCCTGAAGATAGCATATATTCACAAAACAAATATTACGATTCAGAGAAGAAAAAACGACGAAAAATCCGGAAAAGAATTCTTCTTATTATTTTTACTAGAAACAAATTTCATTTCTGTGGAAACTATGACTCACTCTTTCGATAACATCCTGTGTGAAGCCGGTAGTGTTTTTGATAATGAAGAAGCGATGATTCCAGGCAGAATTGTTCCGGAAGTCCTCGTCAATGAGGCGGTCGGTGAAGCTGAGCTCTGTGTCCCAAAGTGAAAAGCGGCGGACCGCCCACTGCCGGTGCTCCCAGGCGTGGTAGTTCTTCGATTCCTCCTCCAGAATGGACTCGGTGAATTCAAGTTCCTCTTCTGGGTTGTTTAATTTTTCAACGATCCACTGACGATGGTACCACACCTGTTGTCATTGACCAAGTCACAAATATACTTAATTGTACAAAATTGTTTTAGGGTTAATAATAATTATTCTATTCTTGTAATACTGTATCGCTGACAGAAATAAAATGTTGCAGTTCCTGTAGAAGACCTCCTTAAAATGGTTCTAAGAAGAAATCTTGAAATGTAATGAATGAAATCTTGAAAATTAAAAATCGGTTATTTCCAGAATATCAATATAAAAATAACTTGAAACAGAACCTCGAAAATTTAGGTAATTTTATAAGAATAAGGCTGATAGAGATGATAAAAAGCTGAAACTTTAAAAGTGCACACATAACAAAATATAAGTAGGTATAACTTATTTCCTTTTGATATTCGCCGGTGATCATTGTTTTCATTGTATTGTTTTCACGTTATCTCACAACTTATTAATAGTTTATTTTTTGTAATCGCGTATAACTAAATATTAACTTGGTAAACCTTTCAATCAAAAAAATTATTATATTATTTTTTTTAATATGTGTTAATATTTAATAATTATTTATGATAATATCCCAACTCAGTTATCAATACAGAAGATTTTAGTAATAATATATTAATAACATTGTTTATCTAAATAACAATATATAGATAGTATGTTGTTTATGTAAATTAGCAATTCACGAGAATCATTTTCTGGTTAGCTTCGGTATTTTCGCTGATTTACGTAAATCACGATAATGGCCTTCTTACAATATCGCCCTTGCTTTTTTCAGCTTCTTGGGTTATCAACACATATATCAATACATAACTGACAATAAACTTTATAAGCAAATGTAATAAAATAGACAGTATTAAAAATCCATTGACAGTTTTTGACAAAAAACTGACAATTTATAAACAAAAACGTTGAACAAAAAATGTGGGAAAAACTGCACCTGATAATTTTTGGGATTCTCCTCAATAATTTGGGCCACAAAACGCAGCTCCTTGACAAGATCGTCATCAAGAGCTTCCAAGAGAACCCGTCTGTAGTGCCACGTTGTATAGTTAGCCGCGTTGAGCAGAATAGCGTCCTTGGTGAGGACCAGGGCTCGTTCACTCTTTTCTTCTGAGATAAGTACAGCGCGTAGATAGTCATGCACATCGACAAACTTATCAGAGTAGGCAATTCGAATGACACCACGTTCTACCTCATCCTGAGGAACTGGCTTCACGTCGGACCACTCCTTTCGATCTCGATAGAACACCCAGTGACCATCAGTGGGATCGAAGTTCATCATGATTATCCGTGTCAGAAAACTATTAATTGATAATAATATTTGTAAAGACATTGTGTAAATGATATCGTTATCCTGAAATGTTATATTAATTTTAAGTAACAATAGTCAATGGTAATTATATTGTGTACAATTTAATACAAATAAAAAAATATATAATGAAATTGTAGTTTTACAATATTAATTGAAAGTGTGAAATATAATTATAATACTACCACAAATATCATATTTAACATAATATTTTCTGATTCAGATATTTGAAAAAGAAAACAAGAACAATAAAAATAAAAATATTATCTCTTTAATTTTAATTACAAGCTTATATTGTAACACAGTGTTATAAATAACAATATAAAAATGTTATAATATCTCCAGACCTTAGATTGTTTTTCATTTTGTATTAAATATATAACTTTTACTTTTGTTATTATTGTGAAACTGAAATATTTATATAAAGTAATATAATCATGTATAGCTCTTTAAAAAATAGTATACACGTGTAGGGATTCAAAAAAACATTTTTATTCACTGAAAAAACCCAAAACGTGGACTTTTTCTCTGACATATTACGATAATGATGATGAAAATCACTATAAGCTTTATTATAATATTAAATATGAATTACATAAATTCAGTAATTTTAAACACAACAATATAGTTCATACTATATTAGTCTAATCAGTTTACAAAAAATAATAAATTCCATAGTTATGTGTAAATTAACTGACCTATAATTCTCTCAGCTATTCTATTTTATTGAGATATGTCTACCAATTGTATTAAAACAAACATTTTGTAAATTTGGACATATACTGTATAATTCTGTATCAGAGAAAATGCTAAAATATTATTTTACATACTAATAGGTATATTAAATATTTTAAAGTTTAGTTATGTACTTCAAATCATGAAATTGAACTAAAAATCAGATAGAATGGCTATTATCAAAGTCAATGAATACACCAAATAGAATGAACAATTTTAACAATGTGTAATATTTACCTTATTATGCTTAATAATAATAAATAGACTTTATTTCAAATTGAAAAATGCAAAAATTTACAGAATATATCATTGTCATAGGTCAGAGTTCATAGTGCCAGACAAGATTTTTTTCCCTGACCACAGATCAATTTTCTTGACTTTTTAAGACTAATATGTTACCATTAAAAACAGATTTTTCTGATAATATCTGATAATCTTACAAATATTAACAGTGTAATAATACAAACAATGGATAAAATTATGTTTATCCTTCAAAATGCTGTTTATGTTGTTTTACTTATAATACAAATATTAACAATGCAGAAGGTTCTACCTTTCTTTATAATTGTGGCTGTAGTTTATAATTTCATACCCAGGATAACAAAAACCATTCCAAAGTATAATACAAATACTATAATCTGCATACAGTACAAAATTTTTAGATTATTTCTATTATCTAGAATGCATATTTAAAGAGATTTTTAAAATATTTAAAGTATCTAATTAAGAAGTCAGGGAAATTTGAAATTAAATTTCAAATTTCCCTGACTTCTAAAAAGTTTTAAAGAGAACTTCAAATTCCCTGACTTTTCCTGAACAAATTAGAAAATCCCTGACTTGCTATGAACCCTGTAGGTACATTCTAAACCAACAATTCTGAAGGTGGGCTCAAACCTGTCCTGAGAAAATATCTTTGAAATTGCAAACCAGCATCTCAACCACTCAATGATATAATTTGACATTTATTGATAAAAAGTATCATTTATATAGGGAATCTTAACAATAAGTAAAAAAAGAGTGGGCCAGAATTCATTAAAACAAACAGATATTATTATCTCAGGAATATAAAACTTGGTAGCATTTATTTTTAACAAATACAGTAGTTAAAACTTTTATGTTTATATAAAAGACTACTTCTAGACTTGATTTTCTAATATATATGTAAATCATTCTCTATATTTGTAAATAAATTTTCTAATTAAAATAATTTCAATTTAGATAAAATATTTTCCAATATCTTAATTGTATATATTTTCATTTATATGTTGATTGATTCCCTCCGCTACAAAATAACAACATATATAATACTTATCTTTAAAAATTATTTTCACTTTTCAGTTGTTTTTCAGTAAATTTTATTAAATATAGAAGTAAATGTTTATAAATTCCTCAGTGTGTTATAAAGTAGATTTCATCAAATAGTTGTGCAATTGATCTGCATTGACCACATAAATGGAGGCAATTCCTTTTAGAAATTTAAATTAAAAATGCAATTCCAGTCCTAATCCATTTTTATAAAAATAATAACTATATTGTAGTAATAGTCAGACACAGTGACATACAGTAAACTAAATGTGTATGTGAATTATGATTGAACAAAACTATAATAAACTATATTGAACACAATAATTCTAAAATAAATAAATCATGTTATTATCATCTTTTCTCAAGCCATTTATTAAATATTCAAATGTAAACAATACCTGTTTTATGACAGACATAAAAGGCTCAAAATTTGACTTTAAGAAATAAATAACAGAAAAACCTAATATGGAACAAATGAATTAATGCAAATCCATTTTTTTAAAATTATATTGTTATACAGTTGAAATAAAGATTCTCAAAGGTAACAGATTGTATCCTAAAGGTTAATATTATTACTTTAATTTTAAACTATTGAACTCCATTATTTTGATATTTTTTAATTTGACTTTTAATATTAATTTTATATATTTATGGCACTCATTTTTTTAAAACTTATTCTATTTTTATAAAAGGTACATTTTGATACAACTAGATATGCCTAAAATAGAAATAAAATGACATTTTATGATAATAAATTTCTATCTGTAATGAATTTATTTCAAAGTGCACAGTGATAAGACTTTGCTCATCTTCTTTCCTATGACAGCCATATTAATAGTAAAGTGAATATTTATATAGCAGTTAAATTGTATATGATTGTTTAAAACTGCTGAATCTATATCTAGTTGACTGTGGTATCCATTGTGAAGGGGATATTATAATGTTTTAATATAATATATTTCAAATATTTCATTATTTTTTTAAATAATTATAATAAACTACAATGTCATTTATAATTCCTAAAATGGCTTTATTCATTAATAATTTTACATACCAATTACTTTTATGCTTAGGGGCCTAATATCAGAATAAAAAAAGTAATTTTTTGTAGTAAAATGTTGCAGGTATGGATTTTTTGCTCAAATGTCCAGAATTATCATATTGATATCATGTAAATAAATTTCATAAAATTGTGTAATCTTTTTATCTTAAATTTTATCTAATTTTTTATTTAAAAAAATAAATAAAATTGGGCCCTAAATCTGCTGAAATCCACAGATCTACTGAAGATTCCCATCCTTGTCTATTAAAAATTTATTTATTTTTGTATTAATATAATTATTTTATTATATGAAAATGCTTTTTATTATTTTTTTAATATAAATTTGTATAAAAATGATTAGTGTAAATTTATTAAATCTGTTTATGAATCTGTTGCAAAAATTGCTAGATATCATGGACTTGGACTTTTGAAAAAAATGGTACTCGGTGAAACTTGGTCAACAAACAATCCATTATGGCCTGCCTTAACCAAATTGAGATTTTTCTTATGACCGAATTTTAATATAACTGAATATTTTTATCAGTGTCTAAAGATTAATTTTTATTTTGAAAGATAATAATATATAATTAAAAACGATTAAACAATTTTAAAAAGATAATTATACAATAATAAATATGACATTTAATAACTTTGAAAATACATACTGGACTGACGAAAATAGACTATTCAAAAGAACTTTGCAGCGAAAGGATAAATTCGTTATAAATCAGTTTGAATCAAAGTTTAATTTACTAATTTTTTTAATACCAATTGTAAGAAATTGTGAACATGTGGAAAAAAGGTTTTCATTTTAAAAAAATAAATTGAATGATTGTATTAAATAAGATTTTTACAAACTTTTATATAATCTTTCCCTTCACAAATTGTGAGGTAACAAAACATTTTATTTCCAAAGCCCGCTTATATTATATATGTAAAGTTTTAAATCTATTATTTAAAATCTGTGTTTTACAAAGCACAATATTTAATTACTATATTTCTATATCGTTTGATTTAGTAGAAATAGTGCAAACATTTACAATACACTTTACAAATTTTAACGTAATTACTGAGCTTATATTGCCATACTTTAAGGTTGCCCAATTTTTGTTAAACTATTAGACAAAACCCAATATGTATTTTTGATTTTATAACAGTTTTAGCTCCTATTTTAGCTGATATATGCAAATTTTTACAACTGACTTCATTATGCTTATATTTCTAAATTGTCATTTTTAAAATTAAAATATATAAGATGTTGCTATACGTTACAGAATATTAAAGAAAATATGGAAAGGAATTAGTCATCATTACTTTAATATTTATTCGTATTATCCATTGTTAATATTATATTTAATGTACAATATTTTTCATTTTGAAACAAAGAAAAAATCATAAGTTTTATTAAAAGTTGCGCAGAAAATTGAATGTGTATAATAATTATGCATAACATCAAACAGATATGTTTGGAATTATTGTAAAAACGAACAACTGCGAATAACCGTAAAATAAAACCTTCGACATTAGATTACTATAATATCTTATTACATAAACCAGACGTGGACTTAGGCTGGGAGGGGAGGCGAAGGGACACCTGCCCCTCCTCGCAGAAAAGTGCGCACATTAATACGTTCGACCCACTCGCAGAAATAGTTTTACTATTTAGAAATATAAAGTGAAATATAATACTGTTGTTGTAGATATATAGCGATTTAGGTCAAAAATAAACATAATTCCAGTCATCGAGGATGTAATTATGAGTATATTTCTAACACCTCATTTAAATCAGTGTCTTTATCATCATATAATGAATGTGGAGCATAGGTATAATGTATCATGTAAATTAAAACTGGATCTGCAACTGGACTGTGACAGAAACAAAAACCAAGATGATATAAAAATTTGTTATGTAGGTCAGCTTCTGTTAAGCCTCAGTTTTGCTTGAAGTGTCCCAATCTAAGAATTAGAGGTTGTCATGATCATTATTGTGCTATCCATATCCAACAATTTCAAGCGAAATTGTATAGCGTTGCAGAAAATGTTAGTAGTTTGTATCTATAGATATGTAATTTGTTTATATAGTAATTATCATATACTATGGTAATTATAGTATAGTTTCATATCTCTATGGTCTGCATGCTATTCTGCCCAAAAAGTTCGGTACAGATCTCCAACATACACCCATCAGGCAGGATGAAATAACTAAAAAAAACACCCTTATTATTTTTATTCTACGAGCGAACTCAGTCCTATGCGGGGGGTTTACCCCCACACCCCCTGTTTATGTCCTTGGTTATATAAATAGTTTCAATATATTATAACATCAGAAGAAAATCGTTAACTGATAATATCAAAAATTATTTTATCTTTTGAAATAATTATGTTACATATCGTTGAAATACAGATCGTATCTATAAAAATTACGTAAAATTTGTTGTTTACGTTTAATTATATATGGATCTTTTATATAGTTTTTTGTATAGGTATAATTGGTAATTATGTATATGTTCATCAGACGTTTATAATTTGTAATTAATCAAATTAACTTGAATCAGTAATAACGATGATTAAATTAAATTGACTATACATGAAATATATTTTTAAAGTAGAGTTATATTATAATTAATAATCCGATTTAAAATTATTGTATCAAATTAAAAAACCTATGAAGTATTTTTAATATTTGAAATATGTTTTAAACAATTAATTTATTGCATAACACATTATATTGTTATAAAAACATATACTTATTGTGTGATATACATATTAATATAGACATAACTTGCACTGTACATATTAATTATATTCCTAAACTATACATAAAACAATACTTATACATAATATATAATTATATGTCTATATTGAGTTATGAAATAAAAATATATTATAACATAATATAATATAAATAAATAAAATGATTAAATAATGTGGTATTTTAGTAAACATAACATTTAAAAAGATTGTAAGTTTAGAATTAGTATATATATATATATATATATATATATTATATTATGTATATACATGATAGTGCTTCTTATAGTTACATAACAAACTATGGGCAAAAAAGTCCATCAATATAAGGATAGTAAATACAGTATTTATATACAAATTGCATAGATAACAAAGTGATTGCTTTTGCATCTCGGAGTTAAAAGTATAAAAATGAATAAAGGATGAATAAAACTGTACAAATTGCATAGATTATTAAGTGATAGTATAGGTTGCATCAATATCAAAAGAGCGATAATTTTAGAAAAAAATACTATTTTTTATTAACGAGTAATAAATATTCAGGCGCGTTTTCCACTTTTCTGAAAGGGGGAATTGAACTTATTAAATATTTATAATAAAATTTTGATATAATTTAAGAACTTAAAATTTGAAGAGTTGCTCACTGAAAATGCGCCTGTAAAGGATTTTATTATTTTAAAGTTAATATAATTAGAGTAATAAAAATATAATTGTATAACTATTAGGTATATATAGTAATCCTGTGTTTCCATATTACATCACAAAATAGAAATAAAGTTTCTCTTTCCAAACATGAATTAAAAATAGGTCTATTAACAGACTTTTACAAACGAAATAACATTTTTGAGTAATAATTGTAACTATTTTGATTAAAAGGAAAATAAGCTTTTTTAAATAAACGAAATAACATTATTTAATAATTTGTATACATATTATGATTTGAAGATAAATTATTTTTTTAAATAAATTTTATCATCTACAAATTGTAATTGCTGAGGGATTATAAATACGAGATTATACGAAGACATGAACCATTGATATCGTAATAATATTTATCTATATAGATCGGCAAACTAAATTAAATTACGTCCAAAATAAAAACGGGCAAAAATACGAAATGGTGAAATCATGTTACTCCCATAATTTAACTGATAGAGCTGTGTAGTAGACCAAATCGATCAATATATCTTTGCACACGTAAGTTCTTTTAATTGTTATACATAAACATATTATGAGTCCTTATTGTCGCATATGCTATATTTACAAAGACATGTTTTTCTGGTGAATTGTTTTTTTAAATCAATTTTATTTATTTTAATCAGTTTGCTATTAATTTTCCGTTTTGTATAAAACGTAGTAGTTTACCAGTCTAGAGAAGTTAATAATTACGATATCAATGACATGAACTCGTTCAATATAATAATCTCAATACACTATAAATAAACAAACGCAAGAGTACTAGGTACAATTAGACAGGGTAATTAACAGAGAAAACCCGTTTTTTGTATTCTCACAATAAAAACTTCTTGCTTCTAATTAACATCTTGACTACACATATTCTGATTGAAAAAAGCAACAGCAAGGTGGCGACATGTCGTTTGATCCTTTCAATCTTTACATAAGATTAGGAGGAACTGTCACAATATTGATTGATGAGTAAACTGAAAAAAACACCAAATCAAACATTAAGTTAACTGAAGATAAAAAAGACAATGAATATTGTTAATAATTAATATTGGACGGGTTAACTACAGAAAACCTGACAGCCTATGCGTTATTTATCATCTTAATTGAGTGAGAATTGTGAATAATTGTGCTCAATCATTTTCAAAATAAGATACTAATCGATCAATTTGATGTATAATGGAATATACATATTTCAACAATATTTGATCAACATTTTATTTACTATATCAATATATATATATATGTAACAATGTCATTGAAATTGATTATGGAGGTCGCATATAGATATATTGTTAATACAATTTTTACAATATTTTAATAGTTAAGCATATTTATTTGACTTCTATATCAAAATCTTAATAAAACAAAAATATGATTTTTATTTGTATATTAAATAAATAGTATTACAATAAATAAATTTGACCCCAGATTCTGCTCTCAGAAAAGCAAAAAAATTTACAAGCTATAAGAGTCTAAACATTTATATAATTTAGTTCAGAAAAAACCCGTTATAGAATAACTTTATTTCTACTTTTTTCAGTTTAATGAATATCTATAGGTATTCCATGCTTTACAACACATAAATATCTTAGTATAACACATACCTAGTTACTATTATATAATGTTAATGTACGTCTTCCTATAATAGTCTTTTTTAGTTAATTAATTTACTAATTGTTAAATGGAAAAATTATTTTCTTTATTTTTTTAATTTCTTAGATTTTAATTCAGGTTATATCTTTGCTAAATATTTATTTATATAAGCGATGATAAATCTGATAATTTTAGATAAATTTTTCTGATGTATTTTAAAAGTGAAATGGGATTTATTTATTATAAGTACATATATAAACATTCTAGGTAATAGCTTTTTTGTGTACTATTTACACCAAAGATATTTAATTAATTGCAAGATCCATTACTTGCGAATTAAACTGAAAAATTATATGTTTTAGTCCATTTTATATAAAATTTTCTCTCAATTCATCTTTAGAATTTAATACAATTAAAAAATTATTGTTTCGACGAAATACATTTTAGTAGCCTCTATTATATTTTAAAAAGTTTGCTATTATAATTTTTAAAGTAACATATTTTGACAAAACATTATTATCTATAATGTAAAAATATTACAAATAATTTTCAAATATTAGAGTTTCAAAATTATAAATCAGATAGTTCAACTTACCATTGGTGAAATTTTAGAGATAGGAGAGGAATTTGGAATAAATAATGTCACATTTCTAGTCCCCAAGAAATATTTTAGGAGTGTACAACTCCTTGATACCAACTCTATACATCACATTATATTTCAAATTTGTTTGATATATTGTCTCGACAGATCTTTCGATAGGTATAGGTCCGTGGTTCTACTTTCTCCCAAACTTCGCCTACAAACTGCACGCACAAAAAGCACGAAAAGACAACACTATTTTCCAGAGAGGGAAGTAATTTATATCCAGAGGGAGCAGACGGGCGAACTTGCGCCTTTCTCTAGAAAGGAAATTCATCTCTTCCCCTGAATCAACATCCAATCCACGAAGCAGGCAGTCTATACTTGAGAAGTCTAAGTGCAGAGCGAAGTTTCACCACAAATCGTGCTTACACTGGTGGCTTTGGGTCCCCTCTCTGACTCTCATCTCCTCGCTCTCCTTCTCTACTGTATATCGTAGGCAGTGAGTCCCCATTATGAGAGAAACTCCATGGCGCAATAAACTGGAAAGGAAATTAACTCAGACAATGTGAAAAGCCTGTGCCGGGCAATTTTGTTTATTATTATTATTATAGCTTGGGTCGATTAGAATGGAAAAGAAGTTTGTTGATGCGTAAAATTCCGAGAATGACATAGATGAGCTAAAGAGGATTTTATATTAGGGGAATCATGACGTCTACGAGAGGGTCGAGCAATGCATTATTGCAAATAATAATTTTATTATATCGACTTGTGCTCCAACCCACTAGCTATGTATCTCTTTTAATATTATACCTAACTAGGAATTTTAATACCTGGATAGAGGTTACATTGGGAATTTTGTTTTTTCCTCTCCCAAATTTCCATATATATACCCCCAACTTATAAAACATAAATAATAGACTAATATTCTCATGTGCCTACATATATGGCATGTAGATTTATGATTAAAACATTAATATTAATGCATTTAGAAAGATAGGTATAATTGTTAACAGTGTTCCACTATATCCATTTATTTCACATTATAAACATTACAAATACAATTTTTTGAATTTAATTAAAAATATAGCTAGATAAATTAATATCTACATTTTAAATTATTTTATATAATCAGACAATTGTAATGGTATTAAAGTCATATTTTGGACATTCCAAATGGAAATCTTTCATCACGGTTATTTATACATTATTTTGAGAATGTATTCAATTCACACATATGACAAAACTGGAAGTGCATAATTTGGATTATTATATATAAAGAATAACCTAATATAGAATTTAAATATATTTAATTCCAATTGTGATAGGTTTAAAACAGAGACATAAAAAATCTAAAGGAATGTTCTAAATATACATATTAATTTGATTTTATTCTTAATGTTTTATACAAATTTTGAAATGATTTCAATATAAGAAAAATGCCTAACAAAAAAATATTCAATGCATTGTTTTACTGGTGAAGTCTTCTTTATTATGTTAGCTAACTTTACACTGTAGACCTATAGTTTGCGTGCTTCATATAAAATATAATTATTACTATTTTTTTTAGTATGGATGGATAATAATCTTGATCTTTTATGGAATCCTTTTAAAATTATTGATATAAGCATGAAAATAGTTTTGTTTTTATTTTTTTATAAGAAATGTCAAATTGGTAGTATAGAAAATATAATCAAAAATATATATATATATTTATAAATTGATAATAAAGAAAAGTAAAAGATAATCAAAAATGTGTTGTTCTTAAATGAATTTACAAATGTAATAACAAATATTATAATTTTATGAAAGTTTGCATATGTTATCGGTTATATATTTCTACTATATTAAATAAATATGTATATATTTATAAAACGAGGCTACTATTAAAATTGGGGATGAATTTCTGCGTGAATTGAGAAATTTGGTAAGGCCATATTGTGTAATAGTACTAGAAATTTAGACATTCTCATTACGAAAATTGATTAAACAATTAAATATTCTCGTTTTAACTCATTGACAAACTAAAAAGTTACAAGTTTTAAGAACGATGAAATAAATTCTGAAATCAAAAAAGTTTTTTATAATTAAAAAAACATGTAAAATCAAGACGTCGACTCATAATAATATAATTAACTGTTATATTATAATTCCTAAATAGACTATGTTGGTTATATATTTTCCTTTAATTATATGAAACGGTTGCGAATTAGCCGATGGTATTGGTAAATCATAGATTTTCTCATATTACAGAAATTTTTTTGTTTCGTTTTCTCCGAAAAAAAAGTTTTTGGTTCTGAAGTCTTTCAAAAAGTCTTTTATAATTATAGTGAATAATCAAAAATCTGTTGAAATATTCATTGCTATCGAAAGAACATTTTTATTATATCAATTTCAATGAAGTATTCCGTTAACTAAACTGATGCTAAAACTTTTCCCATTTATATATAATAGGCAATACTTGACAATGATACCATTAATCCATTGCTCGTATAAGTATTTTTAATATAAAATAAATGTATAAATAATCCCAGCTTCCACCTTACAAAAGAAAACATGGAAAAAGGATTAATTCAGATTAAATCAATTTATAAGGAATGTTTTTCTGTTTTATAGTGTCATGGGAATTTTATGTTTTTTATACACAATTGTGCTAAATATATTTACTAAGAAATGTGGATAAACTATAAGTATGGTTTTACATTATATAGATCTCTTTCAGCGCAAAAGAAATTTGTTAGTTATGATTTTATCCTTAAATATAGTATTAATGTAAACTGAATATTTTTCATCACTTTAATGATGAATTATAATGTTAGTTAATTAAATAATTCTACATTTTGCGTTTTATATAGATTATTTCTCATAATTTTCAGATTTTAAAGATTAAAATACAGAAATTCAGAACAACACCGATCAATGATGAAATCTTCTTGTAACCTCTCTTAACTCTAGGCTATCAATAAAAGATTTCCTGTTGGAAATTATATGAAAGGGTCTGAGAAAAATGTACAATTTTCTTCAAACAGTTTTTTGTGACAATCGATAGCGTTATATACAAGGAAAGCATCAAACAAATAGCTAACTCCTCAGAAAGTGTCAGTTTATAAAGCTAGTTAAATCTTTCAGACAAGTGAAATAGGAAAAAGTGACAGCAACAAAAATCTGAGTCGGTAGCAAAGATTATAAGATAGCTGAGGGTGTGTGTATCGAATTGAATCAATACATCAATATAATATTATTTGTAGGGAAATATATTATTTTCCTTCATCTGATGGCGATTGTCAGACGCGGGATCTGTGCTTATTGTATATGATATAGGTACTGTTGTAAGTTAGGTCGGTAAATTGGAACAGGCGTACAAAAGTTAATTGTTGGCATGACGACGAAGGGATATAGGAAATAGGGAGAAGTATATAATTGAAGTAGAGGTAGTTTTCAAGAAAGGCACGCGTGCAGAAGCCGCTGGCGACTCAACATCTGGAGAACGGAGTAGGGAACTTCTCCAGCAATAGGTCTGAGTGAGACGGGAAGACGTTGACATAGAGAGAGCTGAGCATGGGATGGTGCGCGCGGGCTCTTTACACACGACAGACTCATTTTATTGAGAAGAGGAAAGAATTGACGGAAGAAGTTTGAGGTTTAAGATGAGGTGAAGGGTGTGGCAAATGGAAGTTTATAGGTGATCGATATATCACATTGATTTTGTGTACAATTTTTTGAGAAGGTAAAACACTATAAGCGCTACTTCACATTGTTGCCGAGCTTATAAGTATAACAATGATTTTTTCCATTAACATCATATTTCCGCAAAGTTAACGATTTATTTTCTTGTTATACAAATTTACAGCATTTAAATATTTTTGAGTCATAATGTATTAAACAGCAAGAATTATTCAACCTATATTTATTTGGGAAAAGTTGTAATGCAGTTTGTGGTATAGCAAATATATATGTAATATTACGAGATCAGCGGAAATTAGGATATTCAATGTTAGATAATGCTGTCATGGAATTGCAATGAAAAAACAACAATATTAGAAATAAGACAATATATTTATCCTGAAGTGCACAATACAATTTATAAAGCAGTAATCTAATTAATAAAATAATAAAAAAAGATCTATCAGACAAACACCATAAATTAACACGTGACATCATTATAGCAGAAACTCGAAATGTAATAATTTAGAAACTTTTAATTAAACCAGAAACACGACGAAATGTCTGAAAGAGAACAGAATCTGTACACATGAGGACGCACGCCACAAATATTGAGTAAAGTAGGAGAAGTGTTAATAGTCAGACACCTTGTAGGCAACCATAGAGTCAACTTTGTGGATTGTGGTTGAGAACGACCGAAGTTTAACTTCATTGGAGTTGGCGATGAACTGGGGGCCAGTGTCTCCCCAACCAGTTGGTAGTTCAAGTTCATTCCCCGTGTATACAATTAGATCGAACTCACCTACCAAAGAAAAGAAAATAACATGAGATAAATATTCATAAAGCACTGAATCTATAATAAAATTTACAAAAAAGATACACTAACCTGCAGTGTACAGATAAAAGAAGTTGTTTGTTTGTGTTTTGAGTTACTTACATGCAAAATCCAAAATAGGAAGAAAGGTCACGGTTGAAACGATTTGTCGAATTACATCGCCTAGTTCTTTTTGAATTTCACCTTCCGATTTCTGACGAGGTTCTCTAAATAAAAAGTTACGATTAAAATACAGTTTTATACAACTTCATGTAATAGTTCATTAATATAAATACAGTCATCCTAACAGACAACAATCAAATTTCCGTAAGATAACAATTTTTGAGATTATATGTAAAATTAATATAAAAAGCAAATTAGTCTTCAAAAATCATTAGCTGATCTCGAAACTAATTAAAAATCCCTCAAAATTTCCAGAATTCCGAACATTTAGAATTCTATATAAATTGGTAAAAAGTATGACAACGAATGATATGCGACCAAAGTATGTTTGAAAAATAAATTTAGTTTTATGTAACTATTACAGAATTATAGTTATACTAGAATCATAAAAATAAACATTTAATAAAATACTACTATAAATTAGTTAGTAGTAAAACATATAAAATAAATATATTTGTAAATTAAAATATAAATTTAGGGTTATATAGTTTATTAAATCGAAGAAACTAAATAGAAATAAAATGTAATATCATTTAGTATAAATATTTATTATAATAATTACTATATTCCACTATAATCTCAAAACGTACATCACTATTATAGTAAACAAAACTTAGTTAAGATATCTTGCATAAGAAATAGTTTGAACTTAAAGAAAAACATATAAACGTCATGATATACTTATTCTCTTTAGTGTGAACTTCATCACATTCAATATCGAATTGCCATCGTTCGATAGTTTCCTGGGTTCGAACATTCTTGATCACAAGGACCAATTTTTTCAACATGCCATCGAGAAGCCACACTGTATTAAATATAATAATAATTTATCTAATTAAGATGTTTCTAAGATATGTATTTAGAGGCATAATATGCTTCTATTATGTACGATGACTTATGCCTCACATTTAATTTGTTTAATAATACTGTTTAGATATTCTTGTAATTCATTGTCTGTAGTGATGACAACTGATCTCCCATATTTCTTTGTTTGTGTAAATGACTCTTCGGGATAGATTCCTCTTTGGTAAAGAATACTATTTATTCCGTAATCTAAAATAGATTAAATAAACATTATTTAATTTTAATAACATGTTACAAATATTATCTAATTTTTTTAGTGTGTTAACAATTAAAATTAGTACCTATTGATTAACATATGATTTTTAATAAGAAGAAATCAATAAAAGTAAAATAAAACATTCTCCATATAAAATTACACTGCAAAAACTTGAAACTAAATTATAAGTATTAATGATACTAAAAGTTATTGGATATTTTGGATATGGGGTAATCAGTAGTTAAAGCAGATAATGAATTTTTAAAAATGTATTCACTTTCGTATTGATACAGAGGACAGATAAATGATAAAATTATGTAAAAATTATATAAGATGAGTTTTAACAATCCCAACTTAGAAAGACACATGTTAATGAAATCTTTTAATACAATTACTGTAGAATGCTATTATACAATGTTTCAATGAAAATGAAAAGATTCATTGGATGTAAAAATATATAAGTAGATAAAAAATTAAATCACAGATAAAACTGAAAGAAAAAACAATTCATGTATTCTCAATTTTGTAAATATTTCTCAACCAATGACCAATTTATCAAAATAAGAGTATCGCTTATAGGTATTTCAGATTAAATCACAAAAATTTTCAATAACAAAAGAAAGCAGAAAAATTATTTTGGAAATGGTTATAAACAACTGTTGAAATATAAATTTTGATGAGACTTTGTAGAAAAATTGGCTGATCAATAATTTTATAGTCTATAAAAACTAAAATATAAATTGTTCTCAGTTTGAAAATTAATCTTTATGGATATATCCATAACAAGAAAAATTATGTTTTAATAAATAATGATTGTAAATGAATTATTCTGATTAAAACAAAAAAATCTGTGCAAATGAGTCTATAGAGTATCACACAGTAGTTCTCCCAAACACTGATAAAAGGCCCTGTATTTGACAAGGATAAAAAATATAAGGAATGAATATATATTTGGAATCTTTATTAAAATATTATAAGCAGGGCTTGAAATTGGGGTGAAATAAATCACTGACAGAAACAATATTTTAAAGCTCAGGTTACATTTAAGGGTGACCAGAAATACCAGCTGGCTGGTTATCCTAATTCAGAAAATACTGGTCAGCAGGTAATTACTAGCAAATTTTGAACCTTGTATAACCCGATAAAAAATATATTTATAATAATATTAGCCTTTACTGATGAATTTATTAAACATAAATATACAGACTAATTCTAAAAATTAAAGTAATTGATTTAAATATATGGTGAATTATTCATATAGGCAACTCTCACACAAATTTCAATGATAAACCACAATCATAATATATTATACTTTATGGGAGTTTATTAATAAATTTTAGTATCTAGAATTCAGTTACATATTTTTTCAATAATATATTTATAATCTAAAATTCCGTATTTTTAAACTAGTCATGAAAAAAATACTAAACAAGTTCAGATTTTTATTAAAGTAATATACTTAAACTAACTTTAATATTAATTCTAGCTGTTCAAAGAATAAATTTTCAAAGTTTTATCTAAAAAAATTGCTCTAAACCACTAAAATACTCATTAATCAAATAAAATATTGCCATTAAAGATGTAACCATAAAATTATAATACTGTACATTTTTAATGAATTTAACCACATGTCTGTACAATGTAGAAACATTACAATAAATCACAGAAATTAAAAAAGTGAAAACTGCAGCAAAAAATTAAAAAAATTTATGGTAAGGTAGAATAGAAGTTTATATTTTCTCAATATAATCATATCACTCACTAATCTTTCTACCAAGTCAAAATGTGCAAAAATATTTTATTTGTTGCATCACAGTCTATTGATAATAATATATGTGGTCCATAAAAATAATGGATGTTGAACTTACATAGAAAATGTTAAAACTTGCATATTGGAATCACCATCTCAGAAAAAATATAGTAAAAGTTTGAAATATAGAATATTCAAAAAAATATTGTAATCATAACAAGCATTGCATTAGACTACCCTGGAGGTTTGATATTTCTAATTTATGCTAAATGAAATCACCAGGCATCTTAACAGACCACAATCAAATTTCAGTATGTCAAAGTGAAATAGACTATAAAATGATACACTCTGGATAAATTTTTGTAAGGTTTTACATAGGGAGCTGAAGGCAGCTGTGAATGTGGGGGACAGGTTCACAGTAATGTTAGTTATATTAAGTCAGTTCAGCATATTGGATGACTTTTCCCCATTATATTTCAATACATTTTTGGTTCACAATTTACTTAGTAAAAATTACCATAATATGTTTTGAAATGTAAGGAAATTAATTATCTTAATTATATATATAAATTTTTTAATTTGTATGTGTAGATCTAATGATTAAATTATTAAAAATCATTAGAAATTTCATGGTGGCCATACTAATTTGAAAGTAAAATTTTGAAAAAAATATATATATATAGAAATACAGGGTCCAGTATTATAGGAAATATTTTTTATTTAGACAAAATTATGATATTTACTTAAAATTTCTGGCATTTAATTTTTTAGATAAGAATTTTTAACTGATGATATATTGTGTAACTAAATATATTTGCAATTAGCTATATAGTATACAGTGCTTTTAAGTAATTCAATGGGTTGTAAAATAAAAGAGAGATTTATCACATCTAAGCACTTTGAGAAACTTCACACTTATAAAGTGCCATAAAAATAATTTTTTTAATTATTATTTAGTTGAAAATTATATGGAATTAATGCCAAAATGCAGCTAACAGAGATATCAATTTTTTTACAAAACTTATAAAAAAATCTGTGATAGCTGACTGAATTCTAAGATTTTCCATGATTTTCAAGAGATTGTTTTTTAGTGATTTTTCTGTGATTTATCAAGAACTTGACACCATGAAATACATAAATATAGTTTGTTTCATTAGTGGTCTAAAATTGTTGTGATTGGAACAGTTGTATAAGCAATTGGAGACATATAAAAATATATACTTAAATGGCAAAGCATACTAATAATAGGAAATGCTTTTTATATAATTAACCTAAATTCACAAAAATATAAAACTCAACTACTATTTTATAACATATTTTTAGTTTATTGTGTAATTAACTGTTTTATGAAAAAATCTATAAGACAATTTTGTAATTTACAAAAATGATCTCAGTGTCCTCCAAAATTCAGTAATTTTCCAGAAAAAACACATACCTGGAATAGTTTAATTTTGAGTATATGTGTTGAGCACAGTTTACCAATCTGCACTTAATACTAATATGCACTGCACAAATTACCAATTTATATATATTTTTATTGTAAATTTTACTGCTTTATGTTGAATTAAAAAATAATAATTCTACTATAAATAATAACTAATATGTATATATATATATTTGCTTGCTAGTATTCAATTTGTTTAATTGAATAATTTACATATCACTGTTGTGAATTTGACTGCTTTATATTGAAATGAATTAAATAAAATAATTTTATAAAAAATAATAAATAATTTTTAAAATTATTTTTGAATTAAATGTTTTATTATATTAAAGTGTTTGTCTATAATTTAGATTTTTATATAAATTTATTAAAAAATTATTTAAATAACTGAAATCAGTTGGTAATTTGCAGAGAACATTTTAGTAATAAGCGCAGATTTGTCAAATGTGCTCAACATATATATACCCAAATACAAGTATATTTGAATATTACATGTGGCCATTCTGAAATTTCCTGAATTCATATTAAGGATGCCTTAATCAGCATGGTAATAATTAAGCTACCTTAGTTTAAAATGACCTCACTACACATGTTACATATATTAAATTAAATAAAGTCAATAAAAATAAGAACAATCCCTTGCTAAACCATTTTAAGTAAATTGAATAACTCACGAGTCATATGAATCAGTCACTGAGCCAAACAAAGTAAAACCAATCATTCTCTGTACCATTTTAAGTAAATTGAATCACTTTTTAGCAGTTTAAAACATTTGCTGGAATGGTTTGAATTATAAGATAATTACAGCATAATAAAATACAAAATAATACACTTAGGTGATATCCAAATAAAAAAACGGAATCTTAACATATACTTTATCATAACGTATAATATATGTTATGATTCTTATTTTTGATTATTTAAATTTTGTTTTTTTGAAATATTTAGAGTAAAGCAGAACATGGAAACATTGTAGTTGACTGGCTGTGCTACAAATTGACTGTGCTTACAAAAGAAATCTCCAACAATTTCAGTTGATCCTTTTAGAGTAATTGAGTTTTTTGATGCAATTGATGTATTCATAGTTGAATTTATCAAATTAATTTAGATAGAAAACTAAGCTCAGGCATCAATTTCGAAACTATAAATTTGAATTTCCTCAAAATTTCAGACGCATAAATTTTGTAATAATTGTAAAGTTTAAACAATACTAAAATTAAATTTTAAATCTGAATTACAGAGCACTTATATTCAGTCATTACTTTACATTATAACCATCGTCTAACAAAACTCACAGGCGCCCTTTAGCTAATGATCCATTGACTTCTAGCATGCTTCAGTTGCTGATTCATCGACTGGTGACGCCCCTTCAGTTATTGATCCATAGACTCCCGGCGCTCCTTCATTGGAAGCTGCATTCCGAGTGTAATCCGAAACCACAATACTTACAGACCACTTAAGGAATAATGTTTAGATATAGGATTCGTTCATTATATATCACTCAAAAACGGCCACCAATTAGATTCTTCCATATATATAAAAACATATATACTAGGCGAAATTGTAAAATAAATTAAGGTACGTTCAAATCAATCCAAAATATGCTGTTATACTGACGAAGTGACTGATTCTTCTACCACATAGCAATTAAGAATATTGGTATACCTACTCTGATACAACGCAAAAATGGCAATTTGTTGTCGAACATTTCAATGAACATATGTTTATTGTGAAACCATTATTGGTGCAGCTTTGTGTTCCAAGATTATCACAGTGGATTGAAAGTATCTGATCGCAGAGGTAAAATATATTATGATAGGGCAGGAAACATGGCATTGTAAATGGACGTACAGTTAACATGAATCATTATGAATCAAGATCTTAATTTAGTATTATCGAGAGCGTCTGAAATCTTGAAAATAACATGACATTTTATCAGCCATATTATACTCAAGTTCGTATTTTTTCATGTACTCACGTACCTAAATAAAAATGGACTTACCTCCAGGTGTGTATTTAGTCTTATTATGTATAATAAAATCGCATCCAATTTCAATCAGAAAAATCAAACATTATGTTCCCAACAACACACGTCTTCATTTGATTTCGCTATCTGTTCAATGTCTAGAAAATATATATGATATAAAGTCGTTCGCAAAAAACTGGGATTTCAAAAAATTGACTAAGACTATATATAATGGTTTGTTGTTTCCGATTGGTTTATGAATTTGTAGACCGGCCTATATTAGAAATGATTTGACATTTTTTTTACTATATTATAAATATTAATATAAATAATGATAATATTTTCTTTTTTTCACTTTATGTGTTATAGATATAATAAAATCTATGTGTAGAGAATGTTTTTTTTTCATTTGTGGTTAGATTTTAACTGTTTTAGTTTTGTTACTAGTCTATCTAAAATCTATACTTATATATATATAATGTCGGAAAACTAAAGTATCTTTATTTTAATCAGGTCTAAGTACGGTTCCTTAGTAGATTTCAAGGGCGTGTAAGCCTCATTTAAATTGTATTTCTTATAGAGATTTACCACATCTTACCTTATTTTAAGTGGTAATTTTTAAAAATTAATGAGTTATATATATATGTTTTAAGTGCTAATTTTTGATATTTTCAGACTGAACAACTTTGAGCCGCCATAGCTTTTGGGATACGATAAAAAAATTTCTAGTAAACTAAATAGGTAAGATAAAAATATTATCATATATGGACATACTAATTAGTATTTCTAGGCCACTATATATGTAAAAGCGGTAGTATCATAGAAATTGCCTGTGTTCTAAATATATATATATATAGAAATAAATTCTAATAAATAAATCAGATTTCCCCAAACTGTTAACCATAGTTAAACGGATTTATTAATTATCTATGTTATTCAGCTAATCCATAATTTTGATGCGATAAATGTACGTTTTAATTCATTAATAGAAATCTTTAGTTGGATAACACGATACACAGTTTCAGTACTCTAATTGATATATTGACTAACATACATCGGCAAAAATACTATGAAATTCCCAATTTATAGATTCCTTCATGGCCGGATCAAAACCTATGTGCAGTCTATATATTCGACGACTATTTTAGGAAATCCGAGAATGGTATTTAAACATAATTGCTCATTTTATCAAGTTGCCTTATACATTTTAATTGTTTGTCTAGCTCGTACAATGAAAGATATTAGTTCACAACACTTGTAAAATAATTGATATGACAATGCTTTCTTTTGTTTGATTGGCTTATTATTGGGCGATTATCGGATTAATGTTGGTTAAATATTGGTCTATTGGGGAATTATTGGTTCAATATCGGATAATGGTTGGATATCCAATTATCGGGTCATCATTGGTAAATGTAGCTTTTACAACAATGGACCAATATTGTATAATCCAATGAACCATTAATGGTCCGATAATAAATTCTTGACTGGGAGGGTAATAAATAAGTGATATGATAAGAATACCGAAATATACTTATTCTCTACGAAACTTCTTAATTAATCGAATTAAAAAAATTATAAAAATTGAATGATGTATTTTATTATATCGAAATAATCTTTGTTAATAATTCTGCATTAATAAATAAATTAGCAGTTTTAAAGCAATTTCAAACGTTCCCATGACGAAAACAGAAACAATATTTCTGCATGTAACTATGTAACTACTAAGTTTAAATTATGATAAAGACGTAAGTAGATATGTATCTTTACGGCCTCAATCACAAGAATTAACATACAACAAATCTATCAAACCATATTTTAAGGGTTGTTATACAAAGGAATCAAATAATACAAAACTGTGTATCACACATTTAAATAAATATAATAAAGTGAATAAATCAATGTCACAAAAAATTACAAAGTATATACAAAAATATCAAATCAACCTGAACAAAATGTTAAAAATAATTGAAGCAACAATATAGGTAGTATGCAAACATTATCATATCGAAATAACAAAAAGACAATAGATTTGGTTTCATAACATATACGTATTCCCTATAAGTGATATGAACAGTTCTCAGAATCATTATAAGGCAAAAATAACTTTGAAATATCAGAAGCTCAGGTTGAATCACGAGGCGATGTTGTTGTTTGTGGTTGAGTGTTAGTTAAATGTAAAGTAGTTGGGGGCAGTACTGTAGTAACTGTTCCTCCACCTCCTCCGTTAAATACACCCGTTTTCCATAGAATTATGATGACCAGGACCGCCAGAACTATAACAATGACTGCAGCCAAAATTAGTTTCATACGAAGATTCTCCCACCACATTTTCTGTTTAACCTTTCGAGCTGTATGACTGAAGGCAGTTGCCTACAAGGATCAGGAAAGAACGGAGAAGATTTGAAAGATCAACATTATAAAAGCCATTATGGAGCTAGACATTTATTCATTACAATACAGATATTTTTACTTATCACATCAGCACCTCCTATGAAAGATACAAAACCACACTTAGAACAGTATATGAATGAACAATATACAACTTTATATAATTAGAAATATTGATTAACGAGATAGAAATAATAGACTTTGGATAGCAGAAATTAGATATACCGAGCTCGCTATCATAAATATACGTGCATAGGTATATGGGTAGGTATTACAATAGCTCTATTAACTGTAATCTATTTGCAATTATAATTAGAAAAACACCTTTGAACGTTTAGTCTAAAGTTTTATTATCAGACGTAATAAACAATATAGCAGCGGAGACATATTTTATTCATTACAGCAGGTTATGTATATGTATAATTATCATGAATATATATTCCAAATAAATACAGTATCAAATATTGTTCACAAATATCATTTATTAACTAAAATATATTTCATTCAAACGCGAATGAAACATTAGGTACTAAAAATCTTGTCAAGAAAATATTATAATGTATTATATATAATTTTAATTATTTTTAGAATTACGTATCGTAAACTGAAAAAGATGAAATTATTTTTAAATGTCTAAATTAAGTCAGAATAATTCAACATTGCTTCTCGTTTTTATGACTAATTATTTCGATAAAATAACATTTTATAACCAGGTTAATACACCACATTCTATACTAGCGTAAACAATATTATACAAATTTACGATGCCGAAGATAAACATTATAATAGCAAAGTAAATTGTGATTCAAAGGAATTTGTCTAATCTGTCTAAATTCCTTTCTATCACAATTATTGACATCGACATGAGAATTGTAAATTTGTTTAATACTGTTAACCGGAATGCTTACTTTAAATTAATTAATTTTGTATCTTACTTCTCTGGAGTGAAACATTATAAATAATTAGATAGAATACTTTCAACGTCAGATGAACTTACTGTCCCGTGGAGCTCTTCAGCCCTGTCCACAATGTCGTCCAAACGTTCTCCTCGCTCCATCATGGCGGTGATATTTTGATTCATAACATCGCGAACTTCTTCAACCTGATTTTGCAGTCTTTCCACCTTGCTGTTAGTCTGAATTCGGGAGAAACTTTCCTATAAAGAAAGAAAAAAAGGTTTTGAAAAAGAAGAAAACAGCGACAAAAAAAGATAACCTAGAGGAGGTTATAAATATTATTCACGATTTAAAAAAATCAAAACAAATATAACGCAAAGACAGTTTCAAACAATGAATTATCTATTTTATAAACCACTTAAAAAGAATGAATCAATAGAAGAAGCAACACACCATTTCTCTCGCTAAAGTTCGACCATAATCGTATTGCAGTTCATTTTCTTGAGAATAAGCGGCCCGGTTAAGCAAAGAGGTATCAGCTGAAAAGTTTGTTTGAACCTAAAATACAAATTTCAATGAACATTTTAAAAAGATAATAAAACAGGTATTAATCTATTTTTAGTAGTTAACTTATTACAGGGAATGGATTAGACTTGTGAAAAAGAAGGAACTTATACATAGCTTTTATGATAGAAATCTAAGATTAAAAGACCTCATTACAAAAAATAAGCAAATCTTTTTAAGTAAGGAAGAATCACATTCCAGTTATTATTTTGAATTATTATCAATTATTTGATTACCGTTTAAAATAATATATAGATTACTTTGAATAAGTGTCAACAAATAATTTTTAAAGTTTCAGATCTATAATTGGGTAATTTTAATAATTCATGCAACAGCAAATTATAAAAAAATCTTTTACTCGTTTGATATTATTAATATGACCAAATAAAAAAAGGTATAGTACTATTAAAGTGAAATTATGCAATACGTTGCTAAATCGTAAAAAAATTATCATTCAAGGTGAAAAGTATTTTCATGTAAATTCGTGTAAATTTTTTAAAGTCTATAACTTACTAAAAATAAACTAACAGTATAACTTGGTATAATGTCTATTAAAAACAGAAATCTTAAGACGTCCCAATTTCAAAACCCAGAAATATTTGATGACGAAAAATTGAAACAATATCGCCGTTCAGATATTTCTTTGAAATATAATTTTTAAAATAAAATGTCTGAAATATTTCACCTGACGGAGGAACAAGACTGTTCTTTCCCTAGAAACGTTTTGTTCAGTAACAGCAACAAAGACAAGCCCATCTCGAACCAATACATGAACGACACAACTAACAGAACAATGAATACAATCTTTTAAAAAGTCGTGCCATATTGATAATCAATAATCAATAAAGAATAAAATATACTAAAACTCTCGCGAATTTTTATATATATTTATTAAAACAATTTTAGATTTCTGATTTACAAATTAAAATAAATTCAATAAGAAATGAAACAATTGTTTTAAAAATTGTAAAATATAATATTTAATTGTTACTTTTCATTAGTATAAGAAGCCTCATCATTCTGTTTTCCGCCATCAAGCTGTTGAAGACAAGTTCTCGCAAAGTCAATACAACGCAAGAAACCATTTTGATGCTGGCAAAGAATTCTACCCTCACAAGCAATGCAACAATAAAGAAGACTCATCTCTACCGATCACAAATTCCCTTGGTAATAAATGAATAAGCTACAAAAAGAAATAATAAATTAATTATTAAACATAAAAATTAATATAGCGGTTACTGCAACAAAATATGAACTTTTAACAGCAAGTTTAGTTTAACACCTAGTATAAAGATGCAAAAGTGAAAAATTGTCATGTACGTTAGCCGAAAATATGATATTCTAATGATGCAATATGGTATAATATTCTAATAATGCAATACGATGGTATGATATTATAATAATGCAATATGGTATAATATGATGGTAGTAAAACGTGGAATTGTTTAATAACAAAAGTATTAAAAATGTCACAAGAATCGGTAAAATTTATTGATAACAATATATTATGTATTCATGACATTCAATAAAAATTAAAAGATTGTCATTTCAAAAATATTTCTTTATAGGCAAGTTTGCAACCAAACCATCATTGGGGTGTCCTTTGACAAATGGTTCAGATCAGCATATTGCTACTATAAAATAGTAACAAATCTCACATTATGTGGAATGGTAAAATGCTTTCTCAGAATCTGTAATCAAAGCCCAATATATTTTCTATGGTTAATGATGATAACAAACATATCATTAATGAAGTTTGATTTTACTCATTGACTTCTTTATCAATATCTAAGGTCAAATGTTTAGAGTAACAAATTGTATTTTTTAAATGAATTTTAGAATGATAATAATCCACAGTCTAGAAGTAAGTTGTAATTTATATGATTATCTTTTTTTATATGATTAAGTTTTGATTATCTTTGAATGATTGAAAATTACATTTTGAATCGTCATTATTTTTATACAGAAAATAAAGCAAACATGAAAGTTTGGTCTGATCATATGACACTTCATCTGTAACATGTCAGCAATTATCCAAATAATTACTGTTTAAACTTTTTGATAAAAACTTACAAAATGCAAAAACAAACAATTTTCAAAATACAATATAGAATTAAATTATCAAAAATATTTAAGACTCTTAAAACAATTAATATATTCATTTGCAGCTTCAATAATTCACAAATGAACAATATATTTTGGTTTCAAAAGATTTCATGAATCACTAAAGTAAACACAAAACATGGTTAATATGTATTCGCCATTAACAATTCAGAACTTTTTCAAGGCTTTTTGGAATATCATTTATTATAGAATTTTACAAATTTGGGAGAGCTTGAAGTTTAGGTAAATAAATTACATGTCAGACAACAGTTTGGCAAGGTCATAATATACCAAAACAAAAAACATAACCTTATAGTCATTACCCACCCCATAATCATAAAAGTACAGGCCCTAGGCCATGGCCTATTTGGTAATCTGGCTTGTATGCATGTAAACAGTCACCCCAAATGATCCAGAAATATTGCCCAGCTGGTACCAGCAAATTTTGAGCATGATTGAGAAATAATGTGTTCAATGCAAAACGAAACACACAATTATGCTAGCTCTTGCAACTTAGGCTATATTAAGGTCTAAACTTTTGTTGCCACAGTAGCCTTTTTAACATTGCAATCCATTATGGAAGTAGTAGGAAGTTTTTCTTTTTTCTACATATTTTGATAAACTATCATCTTCATAATGTTCCTCAAAAGTAGGTATATAGTGTAAATATATATTGTAACTTTGATTTCAAATTTGTAATAACTGATATTTTAGTGAACCTATTTAAAATTCATTTTACATGTTACAAACTTTATCTAGTGGCTATAAGTAATCATGGGTGGAAATTTGACTATTGATTAACACAAGTGGATTTTGAAAAAATAACGGAAGTGTAAGACTACCAAAATGATGTGATCTTTTGTAGTAGTTCCTCCATCTTGATTGTTAATCTACAGAAGTTGTGAAAAGTTTGAGACTGGTTTTGTTGAAAATGCTCCTAAATATGAAAGGCTTACGACAGTGTGCACTTCTGACAACACAATGGTAGGTGCTTTGGTTTTTACTCAGAGCAGGGTTAAGATATGCAATTGAAGACTTTTTCCAGAACCATTGTTATGTCTTTTTGACAAAATTTGAGAACATCCAGAAGAGAGTCTCTACACTCTTTAATTTCTAAACAAATTATTTAAATCATAAATATAATTAATTAATATAAACTCTACAAAAGTAAAAAATATATAGTCAAAATATCCACTTTTTCCAATGTGGAAAAAACAACACAACATTTAAAGACTATGTTAGAGCCCTCAAAATCAGCAAAAGAGCATGATTTGCCATTCCAAACACAGCTCGGAAAACATATTTTGAAACTTATCCCCTTTGTTTGGTACATAATTTGCTTGAGTACAAGCCTTATAGGGGAGTTCAGTATTGTGAAATAATGATAAGTGAAGTGCATAATAACTTAAGTTTCTTAGATAACTTTATCAGGCCACATGAATAAATATGGATATGTCTACTGGTTTTGTGAGAACACTCATAGGATAATTGAAAAACAGTAAAATCAAATTGGAATAGCAGTGTTGGGTGCTGTGGCAAGCTTTAGTTTGATAAGTGACTTTTTTGAGAAGAATATAAATGTGGACCTGTACATAAAGATTCTGTGAAAAACTGTCATTTGACAACTGAAGGAACGAGAAAACTTCAATGACCCATACTTCCAGCAGAATAGGGTGCTTCCCCATTATGCCAAATGTCATTCACTTTAATTCTAAATTTCTTCAATAAATGGTTAGACAGAAGAGGTCCAGTTGAGTACCTACTTTAGGCCCAAGAACTAACCCCAATAGACTTTTGTTTTCTTCTGGGTAGTGCTGCAAACAAGTGTTACCTAAACAACAAGAGACTTTGATAAAATAAATGCTAACAAAGTATGGTGTCAGTTAGTAACTGATAGTGTTGAAGACAGATTATATACATGTCTAAAATAGCAAGGACACTAATAAAGTGCCTTAAAATGTTAAAAAATGGAAACATATAATGGTTTAAAAAATTTATACAAATTATTTTATTATGTCAAAAAAACATTGTACATTTTCACTCCATTACTTTTATTGGCACATATTAAGTAGCCAGTTTGGTTCAAAGTATAGTTAAAATTATATATAATGATATTTTTTATTATTGAAACTGATTTGTAACAGTCATAAGAGTCCATTTTTAAAAGATACAGAATATAATAAAATATTTAAAACTAATTTATAAAATATATTGTTCAGTTGTAAAATAATGCATTGAATTGTTAACCCTTTAAGTTTTAAGTACCAATGTTGCTTTAAAGCATCATAACACTCAAACTTATATAAAATCTAAGCTCAAAATTATTTTTTCTATTTTTTTAGAAGTTAAAATGAGATGGCTTATAACAAATAATGGAGAGAGACAAAATTGTAGATATATATTATTAGTTGTTATTGAGCAAAATATAAGGCCAATGAAAAGGTAAATTTAATTTATGTTTGCCAAATAGTATTTTTATACAATCAATAGCTGAAGATTAAAAAATCAAGGGTATTTCTTATTTTCTTGTTTATTGATAAACAAAAATTAGAAAAATTACTTGCAATAGTTGTTGAACTACATATAAAATTATAAATAAGGCAGGGTGCTTTAAAGCAACACTGGGCTTTAAGTACATTTTAATACACACTCACTGTCTTTTATCTAAATAGAAAATAACTAATTTAATTAGGTCAATGGGTGATAAGCAATTCTATGAATGCAAGAATGACTATGATTTATTAGTTGTTGTTTTTTCCAAAATACAAAATTGGTTATAGATAAAACCTGATGCCAATGCCAAATGCAAAGGATAAAAACTGATGCTGATTCCTCAAAACCTAATTCCGATGACAAAATTCAGCTGGATAAATATTAAATAAAAGAACTCATTAATTTATTTTTATTAATATGAACAAAAGTCAAATTTAAGAATAAAATATAAAAAATATTATTTCAATTTTTTTTACTACAAAACCACACTGAAATATTTAAAAATTATCTTAATTTTCATTTTAATTAGCAAAAATAACTCCAATTCCACAGTATAATAGTCTAATTAACTCTAATTCCACTATAGAATAGCCTAACTAACTCAGATTCCACCTTAGAATAGCTAAAATTACTTCAATTTCACTCCAAAAAAGTAAAAATAACTCATTCCACTATAGATTATTTATTACAAAAAATAAATAGATTTTTCTGACAATTTTTTTGAATAATAAAATCAAGTTAATTGTTAACAAAAATGTTGTTTGAATGTATTATTGTTACTTTACACAATTTTTGCATGACCAGACTCTTGTTGCCATTGTGCATGTGGCATAGGTCCTACACTTTGTGCCTTTTTGGCAATATACCCACAAATCATTTTTCCCTTTTTGTATAGGTGCCTCTTCTAGTCCACAAAGGATGCACACTAAAAAATAATGATACAAATTTTAGTAATTCTGTATAATTGATAAAATAAAATAATTTTATTAGGCAATTTGAAATTGATCTGCATATAATGTAAACATTTATTGTAACCTGAATCCTTAACGATTTTTTGTTGTTTCTGTTTGAATTATAGGTATGGGTTGAGGTTGCACCTCATCAGCCATAATGACAACTGTATTCTAAATAAAAATGTTATAATGTATGTTTTTATATGTTATATAGATTTTTACAGAATATATTCTGAGTAACCTTTGCTTTTTATGGCATATTTGAAAGTTGTTTGTCCAACTCTCCTGTCATCAAACATATAGCCTGCATCTCCATGAAATGAAACAGCTGTGTCTGAAATATAATGTTACCTTTAATTTATTGACAGACCTACAGTGACCCCTCAATTTGTTTACACCACCATGACCAATTCATGCTCGCTCTGTGTACACTTTCTCATAAGGATAAAAAATCTGCCAATAGTGATGTCAGATCTGGACAGTCATATGTCAGATGTACCCCTTTTATCACAAACAATCCCAGCTACTTTTGGGGAAGATGTCACCACATTTCTCTGGACTGAGTCACTGGTCAAGTGGGACACAGGACATTCTATTGATTTTTAAAAAGGAATGATTAAAAGTATAAAGTAGGTATCTGTTAATTATCAATACATTCATTCAAGATTGCAGACATCCAACTAACCTTCTTACATTCTCTTTTGTAGTGTTTTTGCCAGTTAGTTAGCCTATTCTACAGTGGAATCAGAGTAAATTTAGCTATTTTACAGTGGAATAAGAGTTAAGTTTTACTAATTAAAATTGAAATTAATATAATTATTTCAGTGTGGTTTCATAGTATAATTCTGACTTTTGAATAATATTTTTGTATTTTATTCCTAAATTTGACTTTTGTTCATATTAATAAAAATTGGCCTCAGTTTTTATTCTGTGCAAAGTAAGATCAGCAACAGTTTTTATCCTTTGCATTTGGCTTCATTATCAGATCTTGTGGAATCAGCATTGGGTTTTATTTATAACCATTAAAAATGTCAAAATATATTGAGTAATTATTATTTTTTATCCTTCTATGAGTGTCAAGATCAACTTTCTATGAAGACCAATTTATATATAAATGGAAATTTGATTTTAAAAATATTTTGATTCAATAATTGTATCAGCAATCCATTCATCCTGAGGTATTGCAAATTAATCAGGAAATACTGCATAACATTATAGAGACAAAGAATTTACAAGTATATGGAGATTCAAAATACTAAATGACACCCAATGGCCAGATAATAAATATTTTGATAACCAGAACATTTGTTTCCTTTACATCAGAAATGGATAGTGACATGTATACAAACAAACTCAGATGAAAAGAGATAGTTTTTTTCTGGATCCTGATGTATTATAGTCAACATTTAAACAGTGGAACAGTTGAAAAGTTAAAGCCTACTTGAAACCATCAGCCTTGGAAGATTATTGTGAGATGATGGGCAGTGTAGATATTCCAGATGGTTTTCATTCCCACTATAAGACAACTGGAAAATCAATTTGGTGGTATAAAAAGTTAGGCATCTTTTTACTGTAATGAATGAATATAAATTCATTCATCCTATTCAGTTATTTAATTTATAATAGTATTACCAAATCAATCTATTTATCATACATTATTCAATAAGAAGCAAATAATAAAATAATAATAATAGGACTTAGAATAATAAGAATGACAATACTTTTTGTTTGAAAACATTATATAGTTGTATGTTACAGCCACTAGCAGGGACCGCAGAGCCAGGGCCCAGGGAGCCCCCACTTTTTCAGCAAAAGTGGCGCCTTAAATATTGTTATGTAAAAATATTTTGTTCATTTTTTATATTATTATGATTAAATTGATGCCTTCACATAAGCAGGTGAAATAAACTATGGTTGATGTAAATTTACATGTAATGTAACTTTATTTAGGTGTAAAAAGTAATTGTTTTCATCAATATATAGTATGAACCATGATTAATCAATCTGATTTTTAACTTTAATTTAAGGGGTTTTAAAATTATGCCAACTTTAGAGGGTGACAACATTGTTTTGAAAAAGAAAAAACAATAATGATATAAAATCAGCTGCGGATTACCCATTAGGCTGAGTAGGCTTAAGCTCTTAGTTATTCAATCATTGACTACTCTATCATTGGATAACTAAGATCTGTTATTCTAAAATGTAGAGTATATAAGCAAAATGAAATATTGATAGTTTTATAAATAATAATAGCAAAACAGTGTGCAACAATCAGTCATTTTCATTCTGTTTACCGACTGTAAGCAAGCACACAAAATCTACTATGAGTTACCGACATAAGGCAGGCAGTGTAAAGCTGAAGGAAAGAGAGGAACGCAAATGTCAACATGAGGCAGAATGTCAGAAAATTCCGAAGATCCAGAAATGGTTTTCTTTTACTATTGCACCAGCTGCTTCATCAACAACACCTGAATCTGAAGTTAGTCATGTGCTTGACATGTCTGAAACGTATTAAAAGTGTATTCCAATCACGAATGAATGATAACAAACTGAATAGCCTGTCTATTATGCACATCGAAAGTGATATATTGCGAAAAATAGACTTTAAAGATGTTGTTACTCAATTTTCATTGCTCAAATGCCACAAAGTTTTTTCATAAATTATATTTTTTCACTTTTTACAAATACAATACATGCATACCAGTAGATCTAATCTTTTTTAATATGCATTATCAGGAGGGATGCACTTTTGACATTACTTTAAGATTTATAGGAAAAAATCTTCAATCATTTGCAAGGGAGAAATGATTGGAATAAATGCAAAACAATTTACCATTATCAAGAATGAGTATACCACTATAAAAAAATCGATAACCATAGACATTCAATTTTTGTCAATGTTATACTGCATATAATAATTTTTGTATATGTTTTCAATGCGCCTAAATGGATTTTTGAGCCCCCCACCCCACCTAAAATTAAGCTCCGCGTCACTGACTAGTGTTGCATCTGCATGCCATTATCATTTTATAATCTAACTTTTCACACAAAATTATACAATATCTATAAACTTAGTGTTGCCAAAATGTTAAATTTTTGAAAAATACCTATGTCGAATTTGTTAAACAATATATATATTAAATGTAACATGAACTTTAAATTAAATCAGATAAATATAAAAAAGTATTGAAAAATGGAAATTGTAGTAAGTTAAAATCACCGGGTATTATATATATATATAATTTAAATATAGTCATTCATTAAAATACAATTTTTCATAATGTGGTAAAAGGTTTCGTAAAAAGATATATACCTAACTAGAAAAACTTTCATAACAAATTTTTAAAATTCATTTAACATATTAAATTTAAAAAAAAGTTTTAATTTATTGATATAATAATTAATTTAATTAATCATTTAATGTATAAAGTATAAATTTAACCAATAAACCATTTTTTAGCGCAAAGATGGCCACATCATATAATCAAATGAAAAAGAATGCATTTTACTCAAAAATGTAATTGATTGTATGATATATATTAACAATTCACAGAAATTTCATGTATGTAATTAGACTTGATGCAGACACGTATGCCGTGTTGGTAAAACAATATATTCGGCGGTGGAATAAAAAATGATATGTGAGTATATATATAACGTATTAAAATTGTGTGAGAGTAAAACTGCGGAAATGTGGGTGGGTAAATAAAATACTTTTGTGGGTAAATAATTAAAATTCGTTTTGTGGGTGGGCAAAAAAACGTTTTGTTCGTGTGTAAATTAAAATACGCATGTTGCGGGGGTAAATAAAATACTTTTTGTGGGGATCAATAATAAATTAATTGTGTGAATCATAAAATAAATAAAAACTATAGATTCAAGGCATAATTATATTTACCCACGTTGTGACTCTGTCAGTACGGCATAAATTCAAAATTTTTCGATACTCGACGAGTACTTTTTGATTTTCATATAAATAATTTGATTTTTATCAAGATAGTGATTGATTTCAATAATTTTAATGGCTATAATTACTGTATAGCATTTTGAGAATTCGAATTAACTTTATCACTTGATCAAGTAAAGTTATCGATATATTACATATACATATTGATTAGACCAATATTTAGATTTTTTCCATTGCAGTAACAGAGTTAGTTAATTTTAAGTTTTCATAGTATTAAATTACATATACAGAATTAATTTTTCTATTAAAAACTTGATTGGTTGTTGCGATTATTTTTAATTTTATAAGAATAGACTACTTCTGAATGAATAGTATAATTATCCCAATGTTAAGGATTTTAATAAATATTTCTGAATTTGTTATTAATTGTAGATATTCGGAATTTCCATGGATATATAATTTAAGAATATTAAATTGCTGTTATTTGTTGTACTGATTAAATGATGACTGAAAACAAGTTGTTTTTCACCGAAGAAAAGTATCAATTATTTTGATTTGTGGAAAATGTAATTTATTAAAGGTCACATAAACGTTTAATGATTAAAATCCTACAAGCCATATCAGCCACAGAACTGTATCTAGAATTATTAAAAAGTTAAGAGATACTTGGAACTGTCCACAAATGATTTACACTGGAATATCGAAATCTGCAACTGATGATGAGATTGCAACGGCTGTTTTAGCTCAACTGACACGTAGTCCTATAATGTCATTCAGAAAACATAGTCAAGAGACGGATTAAGTGGGTGTTCTATCCATCGAACATTAAAAATCATTAAGTTTCACCCCTACTAAATCAATTAATCCAGCTTCTTCACGAAGTAATCCAGCAAATCTAGCTACTCAAATCAGATTATGGCAGTCCTCTCAAATCAGACACCGGCTGCTTAAAAAAAGGTCTTATTTGAAACATTTTAAGAAGATTTTATAAATTGAACTCTTGTATGTATTTTTTTGGAATTTTACGGTATTTATAAGGACTTTTGGCAAAAGCTAAAATTTATCAAAATTTGCTGAAATATGTTAAAATGTATAATGTTTCAAAATTTCGTTAAAAGGGATTTAAACGATATTTAGTTACTTTTAATGATATTTAAGTATTTTTTGCAATAATAAAATTTGCTTAAATTTGAAAAAATATAATAAAAATTTGCTAAATGTTTATAAAATTTGTTAAAAATAAGATAAATGTGGATAATTAGGAACTTTTAATTAAAAATTTTTATTAACGATAATACAAAATTAAAAATATTTGTTAAAATCTTAACATTGCGAGATGTTTTTTTTTTCAATTAAAAGTAGTCTTTATTCCTATAAACTAAAAACTCACCACAACAATTATTCAAGTTTATAATATAAAAATCGAATTCTGCATATGCAATATATTATAATAAAAACTTTAAATTAGATAACTCTGTTACTGCACTTCTAAAAATCAAAATATTGGTCAAATCATTAAGTGTTTGTAAGATATCCATAACATCATTTAATCAAGTTGATAATAGTTAAATTAATTTCTCAAAATGCTATATTACTAATTGCCATTAAGATTATTGAAATCAATCCCTATCTTGATAACAATAAATAAGTGCTCTTCGGGTATCGATAACTATATTTAATTAAGTTTTTAATGGAAAATTTAAATTCTCAATATGCAATAATGCTATAGTACATATAGTCAATAAAATTACTGAAATCCTTTATGTTTTGGTAAAAATTATGTTTTGTTATGTGCCAATCAGGTATCAATAAGTATATGATTTAATAAAGTTTTAAATAATTAAAAATATATATTTTTAGATGTATGGAAGTCAAATGTAAAATTTATTTATTTATTTTTTAGAGGGGGGGGGGAATGAGTAATGAGTAATGAGTATACATTAAATGATAGAGTATTCTCCTGTCAAATTTTGTAAATAATATTTGTTATTGTTGTTTTCAGACTTTTGATAATTTAATATTAAAATACAACAATGACTTCTATGCTCACTACTTGTAGTGATGTAACATTTAAGTAAGTTCTAATTACTAACTGTTAATTTACAGATTGTTATAACATTCTATATTTAATACACATTGTTATATATATATTTATATATTAATTAAGTATTCATCATCTTTCACAGAAATATTAAGCATCTTCCAATGGAGTATAATTGTCTGACACTTCGGACTTGGAATTTATAGTAACGCCATCTTTTCCCTTGAACGGGAGGAGCTCGTAAACCTCGCTTGCGCATTCGTTCCAGTAGACATAGGAAGCAAAGATTGAGAGCAGGAGCATTTCCGCCGTCATTAGGCAATTGTTTATCCCTGTAATATATTAATCATAAATGATATTTAATCATTTATAAATGCTATTTATTTATTATTTACAGATGTTTTATACAAATTTATTACGTTAATTTATAACTATTTTAAAATTATCTTTATTTTATCGAAAGATTAAGTAATAACAATTTGTAACATTTGTATTTGTAACATAATAGGTTTTTAAAAACAAATTTTGGACTTTTGAATGCCCTTTTGCTTAAATCGATTAAGTAATATTAAAAAATCCTACTTAAATGTAATTCCATGTAACTTTAAATCTTATAAATTGAACATTTCAGACAATAGATATTTGTATATATGCATGTAATGTATTTAATCATAAAAATTCACTTTATTTTTTTAAACTTTATTCTCTCTAAAAAAAGATTATTTCTATGATTTATATTAATTAAACTTTTATATTAAACCATAGAAATATAAATTCGTTGTTTGTCTATGCATTAAACCAAATTTCTGCTAATATATTTAAATTCTATTTCTATAAACATTTCAATGAATTTAACATATGAATTTAATAAATGAAGTTAATTAATTAATTTTTATAAAGCATATAGTACAATGTTATTCAAGAATTGATATTTTTTATGTTGGTAATCGTCTTTTTATTTTGTCTGGTTTAAACATATTGATAAAGTTAACATTTTTATTTTGGACATTAAATTATAATATATATATATATAATTATGAGTTAGTATTTTATAACTAAACAAATGATTATAAAAATGTACCCGCATATAGACATTACACTAATAGCTAATAAAGTATATTAATAATGTAATGTTAGAACCTAATACGTGTTTTCTTCAAATGGTTTTGTATTATTTTATCAATATAATTAAGTTCAAAAAATCCAGAATAATTAATTAATGTAATAAATAATATAATCATTTTTTTCTAAGATGTAAATTATGAAAAATTTTTTGTTGAATTTTAGCATTTTTGAAATAAACAATATAAAATTATGAATATCTTGTATTCGTCTCATATTGACGCCAGCTTACACATTGCTCGGTATTCACTGGAGAATAAACTGCTGCAGGGGATAACCTCGAACAAACTGAGACTGTTAATAATGAAGGATTGAATATGACTAAAGAATATTGCCAATTTCATGACAACAAACTTTTTCTTGATGTCATGATGTATGAGGATGGGTAGAACAACTCTCAGGAACGTAATAATTCCATAGAAAGCAAGCATGGTGGAAATCATTCGAACGACTTGAAATATGGTAGAAACATAAAAAGTTTGCTGAAAACGAATAAATAAATTTGTCTTGAGACATCAAACAATTAATTAATAATAATCAAAGGTATTTAAACTTTAATTATACTTTTCGACAATAAGTTTTTTATTGTACTTTTTAGCGGCTAATTTTACATTGTTTTTATTTTACTTTATTGTACTGTACTTGTGTATTTTTGGTAACTGACACACGTTCCTCCATAGTATGTAGATTGAAGTTTACAATTACAGGTGTTTCATGAATCACGCCCCACTTTTAAAAAGCAAAATAGTCGAATTTAAAAAAATGTAATAGAATAGCCCAACATTTGGGTTGATAACCCAAATGTTCAATACAATGTTCAATACCATTTTTAATACAACAGATGTTCAATCAATTCAATATGATGTTCACCTTCCAGGAGACAGAGAGCTATATTCTTTTCGATAAATGATTTGGGATATTTTGACACTTATCAGGAGAAATATTTCGACTTTCATCAACGATTTTTTTTTGGTTTTTCCTCAAAATTATGAGTCCTTCTCCGGATCCACCTTGCAGGAAATTATGTGTCCATAAATTGTCCTACAGCTCTCCCGAAGTGGGGTGGCGCTCCATTCTGCATAAACCAGAATATCTTTTGCCTTATACGTGCTGGGACTAAATTGTGGATATTGGCATCAGAAATGTTTAAAGCATATTCAAGTAGCAATTTCTGCAGTGACGTTACCTTAAAAAAACGGACCAATTATGGTCGTGTCGATGAGACCTAACCAGACCATAATTTTCTCACTTGCTTGACATTTAATACTTTCCATCAAGTGAGGATTGTTTTTCGCTCAATAAGTACAGTTATGTCTATTCATTTCACCATCCATTTTGAATATTGCCTGGTTTCTAAACAAAACCAACTTTCAATAGTATGGATTAGTAAATTACATTTCCTGGAACCACTCGCAAAACTGAATTCGGCGATCGAAGTCATCTTCGTTATGCTTAAATACATAATTGTGAGTTTATAAAGATGGTACTTCTCTATATGCATGCAATAATCGCTAAACGGACATAGATATAACATAAACAGTTTATAGTAATATAAATATAAAAGTGTGGCGTGATTCATTAAACACACTCTATATATACAACAGATTCATATTTTAAAAATATTGTTACTTCTACTTAAATTTGGTTGCAATTATATTAATAAATAAATGGAAATGTAACTTTTAATAAAACGATCTAAAGACTTGTTAATGCAAAAGATGATCGTGGTTGCTAAACTTATTTCTAAAATAAACATAACGTCAGATTCTTTGTGAAAATTAAATTTGCTAATCAATTGTTCTATTATAATACATTTAAATTATAAAATATTGTAAATTTGAAAGTCGATAGACTTACGGGATTATCACGTTCTATAATTGCTGATATATACACAAGCAGGGCAGGAACAAAAACAAATTGTTGAATAAGTCTTTTTAGATTGGTAATCACTTTCCTAAATTAATAATAGTAAACATTTTTTAAATAATAATAATATTACTCTTCAAATTAGAATAAAAGAAACAAACAATTAAATTATTGTTTTAGTTAACATAAAATAGATAGATGATGAACTTATCCACCCAACCTGGTGATGGTAACGCTAGGAAGACACGATCCACAAAAGCAAAGTAAGGGCGGCTGAGCAATCGACATAGTTCGACCACAAAGAACTTCGCACATATTTTCTTCTCCTCCAAAATACAGAACGATCAGTTGAAAAAACTTGACCAAGCAAACGGAAAAATACCTGCGCGAAAAACACCACAAAACTAAAACTTTAAATTTATGACAAGGAATTTGAAATTATAATGTGTCTTTAATTAACAGTCACGTGATCTTTTAAGCTTTTATGATGCAGATCAATGATTTTGCCAATTAAATAACATATCACGTGATTGTTACTTATCCCTTTAACAAAGCGTTAAAGTAATTAACAAATATTTTACAATTTCCAAATGTCATGACGTGAGCTCACATTGTGTTGAAAAGATCAGTAACTGGAGCAGTTTTTGGGGACCATACCGATATGAGACATGTGGATGAAAGTATCTGAAACAAAGAAATAAAAATGTGATGTTTTGAAGGTATCAACATACAAAACTTTTAATTCACATACAGGGTACAGTGCTAAAAGCCACATGATGTGATTCCGCTGGGGAAGGATAAGGTTTTGCTTTTTTTTCCGATTAATTTCAAATAGAAATATTACAATGGTAAAAATAGTGAAAATTGAAGTAAAAACCAGTGCACAGAGTTCTTCTGTATTTTTATCTGTAACAAAAATGAAATAAATTAGTTTTATTTGTGTACAATATTTATCTTAGAAGAATATGTACTTCTCTAAAAGTTAACGAATAAGTTATAATTACATAAATGTAAAGTTTAATTTTAATTTTGAGAAGTCTGATATTATATTAATATTAGGGTAAAAATTAATTAAATATTTATCCAATAAAAAAAAATTCATTAATTAAATTCAAGATTAAAACAGAAATATTTATTTCATTTTAAATTTATACCAACAATGAATAATATCTTTTTAAAAAATAATATATTACAGAAAAATCAAATACAGAGTTTAATTAAGGCTAACATTAATACATTATAAAATGTTCAAATGTAAGGCAAATTATAAGTTAACTTACATTTCAGAAATTCTTTAGTAGATGGTCCCGAAATAGCGCAGTAATTTCCATTAGGCGTTTCGTAGATTTTTTGCAATGTGGGATAATCCATGATGTTATTAATATGCAATACAAATTTTCAAACTAAGTTTTTATGTATATAACGCTGCCAACTAGCTTCACACAAATGAGAATTCTGTCGAGAGTACAATTATTATATATAAGTGAGCAAGTAATTACTGTGGAGCATTTCAACGCCTATCTTCAATTATATCGATCGATTGTGTAACTACGAAGTTCAATTTTTATCTTATAAAGGTTAAATAATATTTATTTGATATATTATAAGAGTACCTTCAGATATGGACTATTAATATGAACTTATAACATGATATTGTGGATATTATAAACATATTTAATTTTAGCTAATTGCTAAATTATACCTTTATTATTATTTTTTAATTTTTTTATAACCTGATTATTATTTAAATTAATAAATTTACGAAATAAAACTGATAAGTGAAAATTTTTAATAATTTATATAATAATTTAATAATTAATTAGCATATTAATCACGTATTTTTTATTGTGTTTCTAAGCCAGACGCACATATACCTAGTTACAGTGGTGGTACATTTCAAACGAACCCATATTAAGGGTCCCTAAACTTTCAACTAGCACTGAAGCTAGCCAGGAACGAGAGAGTTCGAAGGATAGGCTCAAACTGCTCCGAAAACACCCAAATCATGCATCATCGCAAACTGCAGCGTATTAACTTCAATACGGCAAAATGATTTTAAAGGTCAAGCCATCATAATTGACGACATGTGAATTTGAATGTGAAACCATATTTTTCCCTTATAAAATTTCTTTTTCTTTAATGTATAGAATATTCTGTTCATAGAATTTTACTGAAAATAGCATATGATTATGGTATTTATTTATGTGAATAAGCTTGACAACATTTATTATTAAGTGGCAATGCGTTACTAAATTTATCTCTATATGTGTGTGTATTATTTTCAATTTCAAACAAATATATATCGTTATATATGCAAAGCAAAATAAGGGATAAAAAATATATTATAATAAATTTAAAGTAAACCTATTTTAATTTTATGCGTTATGTCAATAGAATTAAAAACTTGCAATACATTTAATAATTTATTAGTTACTTGTTTTTACTAAAAAATTACCGCGTATATAATTTCGGTTAAAAGACTATTTTTAACTATGCAAAGAAATTGAATCAATACTTTAAAATAAGTAAATAAACTTTTTTATATATATCGGTTCAAATAATTATTAAAATAACTCCATATACTATCGATCGTTTAACCAGCCCCGTCTTGGTAAATCCATAGATATATTTCTATTTATATTTCTATGATTGGGCAAATCTATTCTTTGTTTATTGATTATTTTCTAACTAGAAATTTAAAATTTTAATTGATTATAGCTTTATTGATTAGTAAAACTCTTATTTTGAAATTATATAGTTTTATATTATATTTAAAGTTATTTATACTGATATCTATGAAATATATAATATCTATGAATTATTCTAATAGTTAATTAAATGTACTGGTATCCAAATATAGTAAGAATAGTCTCTTTACTCTATGCTGATATCTATGAAAAGTAAAAATGGTCATTGATTTATATTGTTAATTTAACCAAGCCATTATTAATGTTATATTAAGGTTATATTAATATTGTTTAAAAAGGTATTGTTACTTCCATGCTGCATTTAAAGTAATATATTTTTAACGTTTATGTAAACATATATATAAAAAAACTTCTAATTACTAAAATTTTTATATAATAAAATAATAATACACTGTAATACATTACGATGGGTAATAAGATGAACATTTAATAAGATAACAAATAATATTTGACAGAAATTTGGTTACATATTTTTGGATAATATGAATGAAATGAATTCATTTTATTAAGACAATTTTGTTTTTATGATCAGATAATATTTCAATTGTATGTTTTAATTGCATAGTGTGAGTTGAAATTGTTCAGAAAAAGCACTTATAAATAAGATACCACACCGATGACAATAAAGATATTTTCAAACTATTAAAATATCAGAATAAAAACATATCAAAAAATGTACTTATATACATAGATAAAATAACTTATAGTTTATCTGCAGATAGTAATATCAAAAATCTATGTAAAATTATATTTATTTAAATTTCAGTGATATATTTTTATCGGATATAATTGTAGTTCAAACCGTCATTTATATTGCTGCATAAATTTTCGTATATTTTCTTTTACAGATAAAAAATGTAACTAGTCAATTAGAGGTCAATTAGTTAACTCTGTAGGAATATGCAACCAAATATTTACCCACCTCCACCAATATACAGTCGCATTGTTAAAACAGCGGAATGGTATGTAAATTTTAACTTTTAAATGCATTATAAAGATACTTCTATACATGTATTCCATATTATATTGAGATGTATTTATCTATGCTTCTATGTGTGGTGATATTCTTATAATAAATTTTGAATAAATAATTTTGTTATATAAAATTACGTCCAATGGAAAAGACAGGATTATCATATTGAATTAAATTGTATAGTAAGTTAGGTAAATGAACTGCGCTAATATTGCAGCATTCCATAAGCGAGGTCTTTCAGACTGAAATTTTCAGAGAATATAAAATAATAAGATAACCAAATACAAATTTCCTTATTTCGCATGTGTATAACAGTCCTACCCTGAAAACGATATTGCCCTCGAAACCACTAATCGATGATACTACTTTATCAAATTTTGTAATTATATTATAGATTGAAATAATAATGATTTATGGTATCTTTCGATGTTTCCGAGCCGTTGAAATAAGTACTATGTATAATTCACTCATAAAAATGAATATTTAAAAATTATATATTCAGTTTTCTATTTTTGTTTTGAGCTTGTTTACCTATAAGTTATCAGAATTCTTCAGTCCTATCAGTGATATTATCAAAATCATTGAACTTTTCATCTCAGGTATAACAGACGTCAAGGCGAACCAATCGATTATCAAATCAGTGAAGGAGAAACTAGAGATTTAACACAATCAACAGTGAGACACTTTGGATTATTTAACAGTGTAAGTTTATGTTAAGAAACAAACAAAAAAAGATTTTATTTCAGAAATGGTAAATTTTGTATCTAATAATTACTTATTTATTAATTAATTAATACTTAAAATATTTTATTTATTTAATTAAGAATATTTAAATGATTTTAATTTGTGTAATTGATTAAAACATGAAATAAGTTAATTGTTATAGTTATAAATGTAAAATTTTTATAAATTTTTATCTTAGTTGTATTTTTATGTTTAAATTTAAAACATGAACTCAACTATAACCTCTCCAGATTAATATGAATATTTGTATGAAAACAATTTTTAGCCAACTCCTGAATCAACATATCAACATATGACTCAGGATGTCTTCAAGAAGCATCTATACCAAGAGAAACATTATCGACCAATGATAAATCTGGAGAGTTTTGATAGACCAACATTTGACCGAAGCATGGGCTGGGCCGAACGTGGGGCCGGTGCTTTATTGCCTCGATTCCCCAAAGATTTTGATCAATTACACATGCAGACAACGCATAAAGCAGATTTTGAAATTCCATATGCATGCTGTAAACAGCCAAAACTTATTGTAAGTTCGGTATTATAAGCGAATAATTATAGATATAATAATAATTATTTGCAATTAGAACAATTCCATAAAACGAATTTTGAAAAGGCTTTTGTTGAATGATTAAGGATTATATCTTTTTATATCAAAAATTTCAAATATTAATTCTTCGCCATTTAGATGTTTATTAATATGATCGTAAATATTTCTTAATTTTGTGCAATGTTGTATCTAGATTATAGTTATATCTTTTACATAGTGAAATAACAATTTTACAATTGACACTATATTTAATTTTATTATTTTCAGCCAAAGATTCCTCCGAACAATTTAAAGGATCATCGAAGAAAAAAACCTATATTTGGAAAGTGGAGAGATATATAAGGAGAGAAAAAGAGTATACTGAACGTAAACATAAATGAATCTAAAATATGTTTTAGTATATATAGAAATGTTATTTTTAAATCAGTAAATATTAATACGAAAATGAATTACACTATTCTAATGAATTAGTTAGTTTTTAGACGAATTAATTTATTATTTTAATTCTATATATTTAACCAGTATTTATTACAAAATATCCGTTATTTATTTTATGTTTATATTTATGTATCACATAAGTACTGTTATTATATATACAGTTGTTATATGCCCATAATGCATTATTGAAGCCTGGGATATAAGTTGATTTGAAATACATTTGTCTTGAAACGATATTTATGATTTTGTAGAATTCATTATATTATAGTCATACAATTTTTTAATAAAATATTTTTATCAATTCATATTATAATATTAAAATATCTTTTTTGATTATTTATTTGAAATTATCGTTACCTATATACCTACATAAAATACTCAAAATGCAAATTTAAAAAATATGTACGTCACTACATTACTACTATCTGCTACTACCTACTTCAATAATTGGAGAAATTTACGGGAAATT
>JAUZNC010013328.1:10473-21198 GCA_034780395.1 Vannuccia rotundouncinata | reverse complement strand
CTCCAACAGATCATTTATACCAACACCAATGCCCTGTAACCAGTTCTCCAACAGATCATTTATACCAACACCAATGCGCGCGCTGTAACAAGATCTCTATAGTATAAATACTATTCGTATCATTAAATATCAAAAATTACATGTGTTAGCAGAATTTCTTCCAGGATTTATACTTTTATCACATTTTTAGAATTGTAATCTATTATAATCTATTGTAACCGGTGAATATTTAACTCTTAACAACTTATAAAATGATGACTTATATATTGAAAATTATGTAATTGTCGTTTTAAGGATCATCAAACAATATTTCAAACGAAAGAGAATAATTTTTACTAAAACAAAAAAATCTATAATAATTGTAATTGATTTTAAAAAGCATTTCTTTCAAACGAACAATAGACCAAATGAAACTTAATTGTAGACCAATCAATCAAAATATTTTAACATTCTACAAACATAAAATATAGGTAATATATAAATATAAAATATAGACCAAAAACAAGCAAACTACATTGCAAAATCCACCGTCTTTGAAGACATACACACATAGAATATAAATACTTATAATAAAAGAATTTTTAAAATAACAATACGAATGGAATGGCTATAGAATACTGTAATGCTAATAATTTTATTTTATTTGCAGGTTTGTATTGTAGTTTTTATTAGCTCTTAATTTTATCTCTGAGAGTGTTTTTATTATAAATTACATATTTTGTATTTTATTATAAATTTTATTATGTGCCTCTTTGACGCACTCCACAATATTAGATTTATATTTAATTACAAAAAACTACAATTGAAGATAATTTGAAGGAATAACATTAGATAAAAATTGATAATCTAGAAACCAAACTATCTCGTAAATAGATATTTCAATTGTTGAATCAAAACGTAACAATTATCGAAAATTTATGAATATTTACATTTTAACTATTTCAGTAAAAATAAATATGAAATTAAGGATGTGTATGTATGTGTGTTCAATATTATATTACAAAACTTTATTTTGGTTGATTTCGGTTGATCAAATTTTATATTTTATAGGTCATAAAAAAGATATATTATTCCACATATACTACATCTATACCATTCTATGTAGAGGTTATTTCAGACCTAATGTGTATTGTGTTATGAATACGAAAGAGATTCTGAAGTTAGAAATACATCTGTAAATGTTGACGCTTAAAGCTATTATATATTGATACAATTTTAGGTATTCAAATTATTAAAAAATCTATATATAACCTCACAAATTTATACTGTAAATTAGAATTAAGAGTTTAATTTAAAAAATGCGATGAATAACTTTATTGAAGAGAACCCACCTTCTTCACCGTCCTGGTCTGAATGCGCACATTACGGGTGAGCACACAGGTGTACCCCAGGAAGGGGACACTCTCCATGGCGAGACGGTCCCGACGCTGTTGTACCCTGGAGGCACTGTCTCCAGAAGAGGACACACTAGGCTCCATGTCAACAAATCCTGTACACAGCACACAAAAAGAGGAGAGGGGAGCTACGTTAAACGATGATATCCCAACACTAGAAGATCCCTGTCGTCATCAACCACACGCGATAATCATATTAATTCACAGCATGATATAAATTATGTTTAGTTCGGACACTTTTGACTAATTACTTCGTCTTTACAGCGAATAAATTTCACATTGAGGTGGGAATGGGTGCGTGTACTTCTTGAAAGATATCCTGTTCATGTCACAAGTCTGTATTTGTAAAGAAATGTAGGTTCAGTGCACAGCGAGGATGGTTCCTATCGCAGAAACAAGAGGTGTGTTCTAAAATGAGTCAATTGAGACACCGACAGCATCTATAAGCAAATAAGGCTGTCACCAGCAGGACAAATGAGCCCGTCCAAGGCTCTTTAAGAAGCAATATTGGCCTGCAACAATCCACTACAGTCTTGGGTGTTCACACGGCTGGCCTGGCTTACAATTTACCTTTGGGGCTGTATTATTTATTGTCGGTTGTTGTAGAGAAAATAAAATCAGTTTGCAGAGCTGTACATGCCGATCTGCCATCTCTCTGGCGCCTATATGGATAGGTGAGAGTGGAAGCCTCCTGCTGACCAATCCAATGCAATTATGAGGTCGTAAATTATAATAGGTCGTATCCATAGTGTAGGCTAGCTCAATGTTAATAATCGTAAAGGGCATAAAGGTATGATTTTATCATTATAATAATTAATTTGGTAGTAATTTACCGGCAATTGAATGTTTATGACACAACTAATAGTTATAGGCAATTATTATTCCTTTTACCTACGACAAATAGTTAACCAACCAAATGTTTTATAGAAATCATAATAATAATACCACGGAACGTAGAATAATAGATGAATAAATAGGTTCACAATAACTAATCCCGAAGGTACTATAATAAGCCCGTAGACGTAGACCGGATTATTGATGACGAATATATTTAAACCACTTTTTCAAATGTTTAATTCATAATTTCAAATCTTAATCAATGTATCGATAAATTTATTTTATTGAAAGATGAGCGATAAAATAGATTTGGAAAATTAAAACGAATAATTAAAAAGGTTATTATAAGTTTTGGGAGAATTTATCTAACAGAGAAATTGTTAATAAGTTAGGATTTCGATCTTGAAGATACGATAACTTCGATAGCAGCATCTTAATGTTTCTAGAGAAATTGATGAAATGGACAAAAGAGCTTGGGATTTTCTTCCAAAACGAATTGTTTTTACAAAATTAAACAATCATGAATTATCATATTAATTCAAGTTATTTACATACCATGTCAGTTTTATTTTAAAAATAAATTTATAAGCTACCAAACAAAAGCTTAAAATCAATAATGACTAATATATCAATAAATCATTATAAATTTAAAACTTTTAAAATAGATATTAATGTAACAACCAGATAGAAATATTTTATTTGGCAAGATTCTCCATATTCTTAAAAGTGGTATTTTTAAAAGGTCTGATCTTGTGATCTGTAACGACTTACCCAACAGATTGGTGAAACTGCAGCCGACCATGGTGGGGCAGGTTTGCTGACAACAGGTCCATCCATGGGGAAGAAGAATGCCCCAATGCCACCGTATCAGCCATTTCGAATTGTAGTAACAAGCTGAAGTGGTGGACAGTGTCAATACGAAATAATTAAACAGAGAATAAGACATGTTATAATATTTCGTGTTATAATATATTCTTGTTTTGTTGTCTATCAGGATAGATTATATTAAGTGCTATTGGTAATTTATGTCATCAATTTTATAAATTATATCTATATAAGATAAACAATACATATGAGAAAATAACTAGTCATGAATGTTTAGTCATTTTGAAAATAACTTAGAAAGTATAATAACGATTTAATTTTTTATATATAATATATATTGATTTATATATTTATTTTAATCCTTTCCTAACCCGAGCTATTTGACACACTTAGGGCGGAGGGGGGGGGGGGGTGCAATTTGCATGCACCAACATACTTCGCTCAATACTAAGCCTTGGAATTTGCTATGTAGGTAAATAAAAATATTTTAGACTTGTTTCTGTTAACAAATTGACAGTTTTTGTAAAAAAATTTTTTTTCAGTTTTATTACATTTTGAAATTAGTTTTTTTTCAGTCATAAAATTTGTTGCATATGTAAACTAAAGTATTTTACACTTGTTATTTATAAATCTATAAAATTATCTTTTTATGTTTTTATTATACTGAATTTCCGTATCCAAAATTATTTTGAAAAAATAGAAAAATGTAGTATATTTAAACTCAAATCTCAAATAAGAGAAATTTAAAATAATGGTCTATAAAGTTGCGGAACGTTAATAATATAGGAAAAGTCTATAAACTTCATGTCGCAGCGTCTTTTATTTAGAAAACGCAGTAAAAAAAAGAGCGCGAGCCGATTCAACCCACCAGGTTGGGTAGTGTTAAATATCCTATCTATGATGATGAATTCTAATTCTAGGATAACTGGTTTTTAGAAGGTTTTTTTATATAAATGTTATCATTGTAATTATATTTGCGTTCGAAATAATCTATTTATAGAAGTTTTATTTAAACAAAAGATGTATTTAATGAAAAATATTATATACAGTATAATCCGCTATATAACGTACCGTCAAAAGACCATAAAAAAGTACGTTATAACGTGATTATAGCGTATATGCATATACGAGTAAGAAAGATGTATCATAAAACTATCATATATCATATAAAGTGATATTTTATTCTTGATTTTCTTAAATAACCTCGACAGCCTTCATAATTGATGAAATAAATGAAATTTCACACTTATCAAAATTGATTCATTACATAGAAATATGGCATTCATGTATATATGGACGGATTTAAATGATTAAAACGGAAGACAAGATCGACTCAACTTAACATTTTAAATCAAAGATATAATCACAATTGTTGCAAATTGAAATTGTTCGACGTATAATCAGTGAAACTAAAATACATGATTACCATTCTATCAAAAATATTTATAGTAAATAAGTCAGATATAAGTACTATATATGGAATATATGTATGAAAAATGTTACATTAATATAATGAGGGATATTATAAATGTAATTATTTAAATCAGATTTAATAGGAAAAGTTTTTATAAACGTGCAACACTCAATACAATTATTTGAAGTAGATTAACAAAATTCATTGACTATTGACCTTTGAATTATTGTGGTTTTCCAATCTAGAAAATATGTCTACGTTAATGTTGATGTCTTGAATTAAATCAAATTTATAATTCAAGGGAACTCATAATTTAACTTTTACATCAAATATATCCCTCATATAAACTCCATCTACCTACCGATAGTGACAAAAGTGAAAGATTATACCCAGAATATAGATTATACTAGATCGTTTTTAACTGCATCGATAGCAGAAGAAAATCAGTTTATGGATATTATAACACTATTTATTCACAGACAAGATGTCTCCATCTTCATAAAATCACCCGTAGGTGTATGTTGCGCGTTTGGTTGTGTATATAATATTAGTTTATTGTAATATAATGCTGAGATACAACGCGCAATATGAAAAGACGTAAACACACAAAAACAGATCGATTCAAGCAATTATTGTGCAAACAATTTCAAGTGGAATGCGATGTGTTGCGGAATTTGTTAAAGTGTAGCCTTCTTCTCGAAAGCAAGATGCTCTGGAGTGTAGACTTTCACCAGCTGTTTGAGCACAATTATAACCCGGCTAAGTGGTTCACAATTCACCATAATAATCAAAGGATCAATAGAGGCGGCCCCCGCGTCCAACTTTTCCGGCACTTGTCTTCTCACTAGATATTGTAGGAAAAGGTGTACGTATAATATAGGGATCCTCCGGATCGAAGCAGTGAAATCAGAATTGGTTATTGGAATGTGTAATGATTGGTTGACATGTTCCAACATCAACAGAATTAGGTGAGATCAGGACGCAATGAAGCGCGAAAAACCTGCTGATTCTCACACACTTTCTGATATTGAACGAAGCAAACTCTTCTCGGTCATTTGTGTGGAGAAGCCTGGCTAACTGTTCAGTTGTGAGTGTTGATGGCCTAATCGCTTTAGGTACCATTATTAGTTAATTATAAAGACAATTAATAATACCCACTTCCATTGTGCCAGAACTGTTACACTGACAGCTGAACATTAAACAATCTATTTGACTACCAGGACTACAATTATGCCAAGTATTTTATTCTGAGCTACAAGTCCTTTTACCTTTCACTGCAACAATTGCAACATTTTAAGAAAGATATTTTAGGTATTGTCAAGATGTCTAACTCGACAAAATATCTGGCTAATCCTGCTAAAGTAAAATGGTACCTACACAAAATATTCTAAATATATAATTTACTTCTACAATATCATTGACAATCAAATTGATTGATTTTTCACTTGTGATAAAGTTAACTGATACCTACAGTCAGAAAAAATCAATTTCTATCAATATATTGATTGTGTTGACAAATTGGGTGACATTCAGTCAATTAATTATTCATAATCACGATGAAACGAACATTTTGATAAAGGATTTTCAAAAATATATAAAAGTTGTCTTTCTAATGAATATAAAGATACCCTTATTGTTTTTTGAACAGATCATCTAGCAAGAAGCTAAATAGTAAACTATTCAAATTATCGCGCAGTTTTCAGTGAAAAAAAATCATTACAGTTAATAAAAAGAACTAGAATGTGGTCTATTTTTGTTTTCAAACCAATTAGTAGTAAAACAAAGGAAAAGAAAGATTTACATTTTATTATGCGTGAATAGTGTAGGTAGGTATCCCAACTGCTCATATACTCATTTAATTTTAATTGTAAATGACATAAGTCAATTTGCAAAAAATAACAAAGAATAATAATATATTAAATATCGTTCGATTATAATTTACAATAATTATTTTCTAAAGTAAACACACCTTTGTATAATCGTTTTGTCCAGAAAGATAAATCCTTTTTAGCTGCTACACAGCAAATTGACACTCGTCTTCTGACCTTTTTCCCTTCTTCGGAGACAATCTACAAGAAGGGGAGTGAAACAATATATAATTAAATATTATGCTACTTATAAGTAATATAGTATATATAATATGTACTTTTTATATATGTATGCATATTATATTCGATACTTTTAAATATTTTGTTAAGCAACATGTTTACTTAATTATATACTAAAAATTACATAACATTGATTTTTAAGTCAAATAAATTACATAAATTTACAAAATTTATTAAAGGATTAATCAATACACATATCAAAACTATTATTAGATATTAATCCAAGCAATACATTCACAAAAAGTAAAAAAGTATATTCTCCGCTGAGATGGAATGAATTGATAAGAATGAGATAAGTTTATTAATAAATAATGGGAATAACTTCTCTAGGAGAAATGTTGTACATTGACATAAGCGAGTCATTGTCCAGTTTTAATTAACTTTTCTAAAACCACTGGAAGAAAATTATAACAAATAAATATTGTGTGGTATACATTATCTAAACTTTCGTGCTGATCCGAAAACAACTAGGAAGGTGCAGATTAAATTATAATTTATTAATTATTGCTGGATAATTTAAAAGCAAATTAAAGTTGAAACGATATAGAACACTAAATATGATCGTGCACTAATAAAGGCTTACGTTTTTATAAATATTGTCCTGAAATATAGTTTGTAAAGTTGAACTCATCAAAATCAATCTTTAATAATTATCATAGAAAGATTTAAAACCTTTACATTTTTAACAAAAGTGTTGTGGCTGACGGAATTTATAAGGTTGAAAGCCACAACAGCAATGTTCATGTTTTCCTTTCTGTATTCTGCACGAATTAATAATAAAATTAGGATAGATGTTGCATTTTCAACTCAATCGATGAATACTACAATATTCTCAACATTTAACATTGATCTTCTTTATATTATACGTCGATATGATTGGATATTAATAGTAATATTTACAATAATAAAAGGATGGACGAATATATATTAATTCAGAACTATCGGAGATGATTGAAGGTGAAAGTGAAGGACAACAATTAATGGACTCGACTGTATCAAACAATTCCTGTCACTTAGAAGTAATATTTTATCAGACGATGAACGACAATCACACTTTCTCGCAATCATGTAAACATGGAATGGGGATAAAATTGGGTGATGATGAACTACTCAGAGAAGAGGGACTGCAGAGAAGAGGGACTGCAGAGAAGAGGACTGCAGAGAAGAGGACTGCAGAGAAGAGGGACTGCAGAGAAGAGGGACTGCAGAGAAGAGGGACTGCAGAGAAGAGGGACTGCAGAGAAGAGGGGCTGCAGAGAAGAGGGACTGCAGAGAAGAGGGACTGCAGAGAAGAGGGACTGCAGAGAAGAGGACTGCAGAGAAGAGGGACTGCAGAGAAGAGGGACTGCAGAGAAGGATGTTGAACATAAAATGTATAACGTCTATAAACCTGCACACAAGAGATGAAACACGTCATAAAAATTAGCATCTATACTACCTTCTTAACACGTCATAAAAATTAGCATCTATACTACCTTCTTAACACGTCATAAAAATTAGCATCTATACTACCTTCTTAACACGTCATAAAAATAGGAATTTAAACGAACCACTTAGAAATTGTTTGGAAATGAATTAACCAGATTAAATAGTTTTCCAAAAAGAGTTGCAAAAAATGTTTAAGTGTAAACTTTTATTTGATATTTTGTAAGAAATATTTACAATTGAGCACATCCTGCTTTGGAAGTTGCATACTAAAGTAGTTAGTGTTATTATTATAAACTAACTAAATAAATTTGATACATTTAGTAAGAAAAATCCATTCCCAATCTCCAGAATATATTAATTAATGCAGCTATTACTTTATCAAAGGAATCATAAACATTATAAAGATACGAAATTATGGAGACACACATCCAATTATTGACTAATATTGAATCGATTACTACAATTTGAAGAGACATCTTAGTGTCAAAAGAATAAAGCGGTTTCACACTTACTTGGAAAAAGTATCCAGTTTTGTCGAAATATTCTGATGAAATCAATTCGATGGCGAGAATCTTGCACAGAGGAATCTCAAGAAGGGTATCTCCTTTCCCGGTAACCTATGGCAACCAAGAAATCAAAATAGGAAGGAGAATGGTCATGACCGGGCGAAGGATATGATAAGAGATGTCCTCTCTATTTAAGTAAAAAATTTACCACTGGTGATGACTCAAAGTGAGAAATGTTGATTCTAAATGCCTATATACCTTCTCTGTTCTTGATTTATTGTGAAATAGTTTGCGATATTTTCTTGTAAACTGTAATACTATTTTCTTGTAACACGATAACGAACGCAATATGTTTCCATGGTGATCCTTTTTGAAGTAAAAATGATATCTAAGAAATTATCTTAATGTATACCTAATTCAAAGAATCATATAAAATCAATAACTTAAAGCTTATTCCAAAAAATAATTAGTAATCAAGCTGAATCTCATCAAAGATTGTGAACTACATTGATTAATTAAATACAATGAAAGCTATATAAAGATAAATTACAAATTTAGATAATTTCAAATAAAATAAGTAAAAGATTTTATTTAAATAAAAAAAAAATTAAATTAAACAATCTATTTAAAATTGATGTTGAATAATAAAATATATATCTATTGAGAAACTTGTTAAAATAACAAATAAATTCAGATTATTGAAAATTTATTATCAAAAAATTATCTAAATTATATAGATATAAATGGCTAAACATTAACTCAAAATTAAACAAAATTGAAAATGTATAGTTGAAATTATTTCTGAAATTATATTATTTAGAAAAAGTCAATTTGTATTTTATAATAATTTCATTTCTAGCCACATTTTTTCTGATCATAACATTTCAATGCAGAAAATATTTTTATAGTTTTGAATATGCGGAAACGTTTATATAGCTCAAGACAAAATACCCTCCATACTTAAAATATCTAGAATAGAACATTAAAAACTAAACTAAGCAATCAAGTTTAAAATAAAGTTTGTTTACAGTGAGGAATACCTTTACAACGAACCAAGGTACAAGAACCTTTTCAATTTCTATATAGTTAAACATTTGCAATGTACTGTTGAATAAACAACGCTATATTTACAAAGAGAACTATTCCCTCTATTTAAGGTATATTTTGATTGATTAGCCCCAACGATCGATCGTTGTTTAATTAATTATAGTTAAAAATAAACTATTTATGATAAAAACAAACTAATAAATACTTGAATCTTTCGATCCATGAATTGCGGTGCGATTTTCAGAATGCTTGGGAACTAATTACAATGCTGACAAAACAAAAATTTCATTAAGTTTTCATTGATTTAAAAATATTTTAAGTGTGTCAAAACTTTTAAAAATACAATTGAAAAACTATTTAATATTTGAAAAGTACAGCTCAGCCTAATTGTTCATATAATTGTTCCGCTCAAAACTCTTGTATAACTAAAATGAGGTATTACAAATAAATCCACTATGTAGTATTTACTGTTTTAAATAATAAATTTGAAAATGGAAAAATACTGAAATTTCAAATAAATATTCTACAATATATATTTATTATACGATGATTGGAAGTTTTAAACCCGTTCGTATAATATTATATTTCTCGTATTCATTATACGCAAAATTTCTTTACATTCTGATTGATTCAATTTACAATGACCAAAAATGAAAACAGTCCTCTCACCCAATGTTGACAATCTCTATAGAAACTGAAGGTCCTCTCCGTGAGAACAGCAAGGAGCCCCCCGAATTGTTCCGACTTTCGACGCGTCGTCTGCTCCATCCCTAGATAGAGGTCGAGAAGACCTCGACAAACATGGTGTGGAAGTTCCTGCTGGTGGAGTTGAGTTTCCGACCGAAACCGTTTACCACCTCCCGACATAGCAACTGAATAGTTTATTCACCAACACACACTACTAACTATCCTTAATTGTTTGAGGCAAAAAATACCAAAATAAGTTGCCTATTCAAGCTTTACCCTTTTGTTTTTGAGGGAGTAAATTATGACACAACGACGCCACACGTAGAAAAAACTAATATGAACAGCAAAAGCTGTAAGAAGCACTAGAAGTTTGAAGACGCCTATGCTTATGTATCTACAGCACTGTAATCGGCAGCTGGTTTATTACATACGATGAGAACCAATTAGACAGTTTAGCAGAAGACAATAGTGATTAAATG
>JAUZNC010013328.1:0-10373 GCA_034780395.1 Vannuccia rotundouncinata | reverse complement strand
CTGTAATCGGCAGCTGGTTTATTACATACGATGAGAACCAATTAGACAGTTTAGCAGAAGACAATAGTGATTAAATGGAAGCGGGAGGTGTTAGCTTTCACCGCGTACTTAACAGAAGAGAATCCTATCTGATGTTGATGACAACTCCACGGGATGTTCTGTCTGTAGATGACACAACAGATAATAACTTGCTTTTGACTGACTGTCACAGATTCAATGTATCAATCATAGTCGTTTGTAGAAGCGAAGGGGTACTGCACGTGCAGCTGTATCATTCACGCGATTATAAAGCTTCAAATTAACGATATTATTGGCGTCATCTTCAGATTCGTTTATTGTACTATAGTATCAAGAGATCTGACTGTTATACAATATAAATAGTAATTATAGACTGCATAATTCAGGACAAATGTATTGCTACATAAAGTTTCACAATTAGTGGTTTAATTATGGTGATTTAGAGGCGTTAATCAAAAAATTACAATTTATAAATGTAATAAAATCAGTTTATATATTATCTGTGGATATTTAACTGTTTACATGATTCTTATTTTTCTGCGAAACATGAAACTAGCTTTATCACACCAATCTAAAAATCATTTTATTTGATGAAGTCAATAAAATATCTGACATTAAATATACATATGATGGAAACGATGTTATTGTATTTAAAATATTTATCAAACAAAAATATATATTTTATTTCAAAATACATTAAATTATAAAATATTATAGTTTAACTTAAATAAAATTATATTTTAATGCTACTCACAAACAATTAGTAGTATACATAATTTAATAGAAGTATATTTAAAAGATTTTTAGATTAACAATAATTGTGAAGGTTCAGTTTAGATTTTTAGTGATATCTCTCTGAACTATATCCTCACTTTAAATAAAGAATTATTAAACAATAAACTCAAACGAAACGACAACAAATCAAAAACTCAAATTAAAAACAACAATATTTTGAAAAAAGGTTATATTAAAACAACTGAAGACACAATTAGAATAAAGTTACTATACATCTTTATACAGTTCACAATTCAGAAAATTTGAGATAGTCCTCCATGGAGTGACGAGAACCTTCACACGATATCTTCTTCCGGCTGACAACAGTCTCCACGTTTGCCATGGTGATCTGAAGTTCCCCCTCTGGACCAGCTCGCTCCATCCAACCATCCAGAGCACACTGGGCAGCCTCCTCGACCACTTGGACCACCTCCGCCCCGCTACAACCGGCTAATCGTAAGGCCAGAGATTCCACGTTGGAGATAAGCTGCGAGCAGACTGTCCGTTGTGAGAGAGAGATACGGAGGATGGCCTCCCGAGCTGCCTGATCCGGTAGAGGGACCAGGATCTTCTTGTCGAGCCGACCTGGCCGTAGCAGGGCCTACAGGAAGTGAGGAAGAATATAATATCAATCTTTCAGCGAAGACAATCGTGGATATTCTTGAGGTTGCCGCGACGGACTCACCGGATCGATTTTACTGGGGCGGTTGGTGGCTGCAAGAACGATAACACGATCCAACTTGCCTTCAATACCATCCATAGCTGTAAGAAGCTCCGTCAAGACTCGTTCTCCGACAGAATTGGACTCACTGAAGAGGAAAGCGGTTTAATACTGAAACAACCGGCCTTTTCTACAGAATGAGGAAGCCTGCAATGGTCTCACTCTGCGTCGCTTCTGTTGGGCAGGATGGCATCTATCTCGTCGATGAAGAGCACCACTGGGGCAGAGGCTCTTGCCTGCAGTAAGATTCGCCGCATGGCTCGTTCACTGTCGCCCACATAGCGGGAGTAGATGGAGGCCCCGGACACAGAGAGCATGTGAAGACGGCATTCGGTGGCGAGGGCCCGGGCAAACATAGTCTTGGAGCATCCTGATTAGAGACGATCAAACCAAAACTAAGTGAACATCCGACTCTCACACACAAGGCCATGGGTACCTGGAGGTCCATACAGCAACACCCCTGCAGGAGGCTTCAGCCCCATGCTCACGTAGTCCTGGGGATGCTTCAGCGGCATTTCAATACACCGTCGAAGAAGTGTCTTCACCTCCTCGTAGCCCCCGATATCAGACCATCGAGTGGGGGCGACAGGAGCGGCGAGCCCCTTCAGACCACTGGGCCGGAAGGTGTCAGCTGCCCTGGTGAGTGTTTCGGGAGAGAGAGTGCAGGGAGAAACCTCCTCTTGTTCTGATAGTTCCATAGCTGTTGGGTGAAGGTATCAAACAGAACAATAGAACTGGTTTATTGAGATCTCTGTTTGTTCATAGTAACAATGAGTAAAATAGATACAAAAACCGTATGCGTGTTTTGTGTAAAAATTGCATACAGTTGCTGATACAAGAATCTTTATAGCAAATTGTTTACATTTCAACTTTAATAAATATAGGAGATTCGAAGTTTTGTCTACAAAATCGGAAAATAACCATTAAATAATATCTAATATGGCGGAGTCACAAATTAAAATCTCTGTTAACCTCTGAAAAATATTATTCATTTAATAATGTATTAGAATGAATAAAACTTTTAAATTCTATACAGTTATATCTATTTCCCGGTTAGTATAGAACAATTTATTGTATTTGAATCACGGAATAAATAGATTGTTACGATACGCATGTTTTATCTGATTTCATAAGAGCACGATATACATAGACAAGTAATTAATTCATGTTTCCAAAATAGAATTCAAATAGTCAACTTAAAAACAAACACCTTTATCGACAAGACGATGAATATCAACCGCGGAATATCCAAACAAAGAGTTAGCCAACTCCTGCAAATCATTTTCTTTTAGATTCGATGTCTGATCATCCCCGTCCAAGTGTTCTATAACGTCAGACAGAATCTTCAGCCTCGAGGCTCCAGTGGGCAGTGGAATGAGTATCTCACGATGGAAGAGGGCGCGAATGTCCTTGTGCAGGTCTGCAAAATCGGTGGCTGTTGCTAGGAGACAGACACGTCGAGTTGCCTGATAGGTCGAGAAAATAAATAATGAATCAAAATGACAGCAAACTCGTTTTTTAAAAAATCTATACGGACCAAAAGGGATGCAAGATGTTCAGAAATGGCTCCACGCAATCTCCGATTAATTTCCCCGTCTTCATCTGAACTGAATTGATCTTCAATGTTCGGCGTGAAAAGTAGGCATGGTAAGCTGCAAAATAGTGGCGTAAAAAGAATTAAACTTATACAACACATACAATAAAAATTACTTATATAATATAGATAATGATAAGATGACAAAATATAAATTATTCTCATTTTGAAAATACTCTGGAACAGTTTTACCCAAGCAAATTATGGAATTTCGCCAATGCACTGTTGCCATCACTAAAGCCGTCAAAAACATTGAGTGAGGTTTTCAAAAATAGCTGGTTTAACGAGTTAAGTTAATCGTACATATATTTTTGAACGGTCTGGTAAATTTTTGAAATTTAGTTAAAAAGCAAACGAAGTTAAGTTTTTTTCAAAGAAAAGTATCTACAGAAGCCCTTTAATGCAAATTTTATCGATTCCTAAATTTATTGACTTTTTATATGGGTCACCAGTGAAACCCTGTTTTGGATAAGATCTTACACAACTTTAACCGAGGTTTGCAGGCCTTTCTTAAATAAAAAAATTCTTTTCATTTTGATCATACGTTGATAAAGACTTATAGACAAAACGTTTGTTAATTCCCTTTAGTTTAGCGGATAATTTTATTCAGTTCTGTATTTTAATTTTAAAACATGTAGTTTATATAGTGAGTATAGGTGATGAATTAAGTAATTATAACAACACTGATATCAATTTATATTCATTTCACACGAAAAAAGAAAAAGAAAAGGACCATTAAATTACTACAATTTATTAAAAATCGTATTTAAATCGCAGCCACTGGCATATATCATCTATCTTTCAATTTTATTAATATGTCAATGTTCATTCTCCGCTTTACTGTCTACTCACGAGCATTTGACCTCTTCAAAGTAGTTCTTGGCTGCAAGTTCCGGCTGATTGGGATACCTGCAAGGATAACACAAAGGAGAGAGACAAAGTTGAACCTCTTAACACAAATCACTCCTAGAGGACATACTTGATGGTGAAATCTGCTTTCTCAAATCTCCTGAATTGACAAAGATTAGCGGACCTTTCAAAGGATCTGATTAGAGATCTCTTCCCACATCCTGGAGGCCCATGTAGGAGAACGCTGGTAGGACGAGCCTTTCCTAGATTGATAAGGCAACAGACTCATTCTAAACGTGAATTTTTTGTTCATTTATAATTCATATTTATCGTTACGAAAATATTTTTAAAAATTTATTTGATAAAAAACTATTTTTGATCAAATTACCTTCTGCTAATGAAATTACAATTCGCGTTAATAAAACATTCAAATCCTCCAATCCAAATAGTTTTTCAGCAGGTCTTAGCCGTGGTTGGTTGCTTAGCAATTCTTCTAGTTCCACATTATCATCAACTACTAACAAAGTCGATGGCGTCACTCGAAATGACTGTGCAACATGACCAACTGAACAGCTAACCAAAAAGTTAACATTCGGAAAAGAAACTCTCGTCTCCAATTGGTCAAGCCTTTCAATCAATGAAAACCGACCAAATTGTTTAGACAGTTTGTCTATAGTTGAATCGACAGATGACGAAACTCTATGTTCAACTCCTGCTACTGTTTTTACAGCAACATACCGAACTATTAGATCACTTTCGAATATCACAATTGTCTCAATAGATCCTAAAATTATTTGACGATTTTCTAAAATATAAAAGTAATAGAAAACTATCAAATAAATTTTTGTGAATATTAAATAAAATCAACTTACTTAATTTCAATGTTAAAAGAGATGAAATCAGTGAAATGTCAGCATTTTTTGGGCCTTTTCTAAAAACATCAAACAATAAAACAGTTCGTAAACATTAATTATATTTACGAACTGTAGGAATGCAAATTTCTCTGTACTTACATAAGATGCAGTGTGATTGTTTCCAAATCTTCAACAATTGTTACAGGAGTAATTTGCAGACAGGATCCGGACTGTATACTGAATGACTCTAAATAACGATAAGTAACTTCAACAAACTCATTTTTCGTTGGAAATATTTGAAGAACATGGTTTCTATTTATACAAACAGAGTCTAGCACACTAAGCTTCCATTCTGTGAGAAGTGGATAAGGCACAAATATATAACCACTTTTGTTTTTCTGAAACAGAATAACAACATTTATATTTTTAACAAATTAAATGTTATCTGGTCAAAGGATAATTTTCATATCATACATTGCAGCCCAATAGCTTTTATATAAATACTTTTTTATATCTGTTGATAAATCAAATAATTTCAAATATTATTTATTATCAATTAATGATAAATAGCCATATCCAATATTGTTAAATTTGTATAAAATATATTTTTATTATATTAATGAATGCTTCATTAACAGTGTCCTAAAATTACTTTTAATATTTCTTTATTTTATTTTCTCTAAGTTGTATAAAAAGTTGCATAATAATATTACATTTAAATGTTTGATATTAAAAGGATTTTGTTGATTATATTTTTTCAGAAAATATGTTTCTGTCTGACTATGAATGACAATTATTTTTTAATGAAATTCATAAATGTTTATATATTATTATAATTTATATATTTCATTTTTTGAATGCCAGATATTTTAGACTTTTCCTATTCTTTTATACATAAAATTTCTGATTGTATGCCAGATATGTCCTCCAAGACATAATTTTTTATTATGGCTGTTATAAACGAGACCTCATCCATGACAAGCCTATTTTTATATATAAATAGTTAGCAAATGGCCAAAATCTTGTCATGACAATGCCATGGAAAAAATTCATGCTCCTAGAGCTACATGTAATGAGGGCTGGACACTAGGGTAAATGCAGTAATTACACTACACATATTTCAGGCTCCATATAGCATAATGGAGCCATTTCTTTTGTAAATAAAGAAATCTATATGGAGCAAAAGTCTTTGTAGTATACCATATACAATTGTGTTAAAAGTCATTGATACTTTTCTTAAATTAGTTTAATCATACCTCCCACTCATCCAATTTTTTATATTTAGGTTGACAAACTTTTTGTTAGGTTTTTAAATGTTGTTTTGATTCATTTAACTATTTTTAAAATTTATTCATATAACATGAAAACACAAATATTAAACAGATAAACAATGTACAAAACAGATATAGTAGTTGTCATATTGTCAAAAGGTGAATCTTGAACTGACCAGTAAAAGCAAAACAGGACTGAAATCAGAAAGTAAATAATATTAAACCAGTAGATAGAAATAAGAAAGTTATAATCTGGATCGCTTACAATTTAAAATATAGCAGCAATAAATGTACATATTGTCAAGTAACTTTTTCTAGAAAACAGGTAATTATATTAAAAGACAACAACTTACAATTTTTATTGTTTTTCTGATTAAATTGTGACTTATTTTTTTTTCAGGATTTCAACTTCATCATTCAGTTTTATTTTTCATTCTATACCCATTTCAATTTGTGAACTGGCAGTCTGCACCTTATTAGCAACCATAGGACATTTTAGCACTTCAGCCTGCAGTTTCTTATTACCCTGAGATATGGCTTCTTTATTGATTTTGATATCTTCTTCTTTTTGCCCAAGTTGATGGTCAATCTCAGCTATTTCTATGTTTCCTTTCTACAGGTCATTGTCTGAGCTAAGGTTTTCCTTGAGTTTCTTTTGGTCTTCTTCATTTTGATGCTAGGTCATTATGATAACATTCTCTGCACCTTTTCACTGATTTTATAAGTGAGTTTGTAACAGAATTTTTTTTCAAACTACTAAGTTATAAAATTGTGTCTTTTACAAGCCTTAAATCAATTATGGTATCCTCTTGGAGAGAATTTATATGAATTTGAAGCAGGTGCTTGTTGATGGAAAATTATTATCTCAGGTTCTAAATTACCATGCAACAAAGAAAGAACACATTTGACAGTAACTTTTAATTAGGGATGCTTCTTTTTTCCTTGATCATCATGCAGCTGTTTAAATAAGTGATACCAAAAGAATCCTTGTCAATAGTGTCTGGCTGGAGATCACACCACTCATATTCCAACTGATTCCAATATGAAACTTGAGTCATGCATACCAGAATCAGGCATGGAATTGGACTTCCAGAAAAAAGCCTGAAATATATTTTGTAACAAAAAGTCAATAGAGGTGTCATGGGTATGCAGTAAGCATAGCCTATAGAACCACACGAAGCACAAAAAAAATGAGAAGCATTATTGCATATAATGAATATAATTTAGATGAATTAGAAAAATGACCTTTCAGCCTGAATAATCCCATGTCTGCAGAATGCCACTTCAACAATTTACTAAGAATTGTCTCTGTCTGATATAATTGCCATTGGTTTCTGACAATATCACAAACATCTTCTACGGTCATATTTGCTGGAACAGAAAATACTTTTGCAAGAGGTTTTTCAATGCAACTGTAATTTTTCCTGTCATCCAAGAAACAGCTTTGAGAGCACCACTATATTGATGCTTTTCAGGTGCAAGATATTAAGCATTCTTGATAAATCTGCTTGTCAAAAAAAGATGACATTGTAGGTCTTCAGAAGTCCACACATAAAATTGCAGACATTGTTGTCTTACATCAAACCATTTGTTTTCAGAGATATCCAAAGACACAAAGATGGTTAATAGATTTGTATCAATTTCAATCATATAGACTAAAGTATTATTTTTTGACAAGCTAAATTTTAATATATATATATATATATATATAAGTATACCTTTACATTATCCATATCATTTAGAAATGTGGAAATTATCAAAAATTTTCTCTAAAGACCACCTGCTACTGCATTGCTTTTATATTAACGAAAATATGTGTAAATCAAATTTAAACTTTAAGGCATATAAATCTACACACTAGAATTAAATTTTGTACTACAACATATAAAACGTAATTGAAACTTAAAATTATAATTTTATTAATAATTAATATGGAAAAGTAAAAAAATAATAGTAAATTAATAATCAAATTGTAGAATTTTATTAATATTTTTTATTTATTCTTATCCCTTTAATAAAGAAAAATGTATGTGCTTATTTTGAACTGATCAAACGAATATAAGCTTTTATAAACAATATTATTAATATCTTTACTCGAAACCTTCGTAAGTATGAGCTTCTTACGATTAAAGATAAAAAATTCGTACGACAATGCTTAAATCACGTTTCTCGAAATCTTCTTACAAACTTCGTAGAGTTACGAAGAATTAACACTCGTTCTTATCTCGTGCGTGGTGAATCGCCGGGAAAAATTTTAATTTTAAATTTTTTTGTAAAAATGTACAATTTTAGTAATTTAGCACACTTTGAAAAATAATTATACATTCAACACAAACATTAGTAAATCCATAATTAAACTTTTTGAAAATCTTATTTTCTCTGCTATTTTAATCTATCAATGTTTATATGTTTATATTTTATTTACATTGTTTAAAATCAAAATCCAAATCAGCTATTTATGCCTTATATAATTTTTCTAACAATATTTGATAAGATTATAACATAAAAATATTCCATTATATAAATTTAAGCAATTTAAAAGTATTATATATCAAAGGTATATTTCATTAGCTTTATCTTGAACCCAAACATAACATAGAAAACTTAGTTATTTATAAAATATAAAATAATGACTTATCACGCTCAATTCGTATAAAATCGAGCGAGAAAGACTAAATATCGAGAGAAGTAGGGTTCAACTTAATTTGGAAAACCATCTGTAATTTTTAAGTTTTATATAATAATATTTTTTATATTATGTACACTGTTATATTTCTATTGATTATTACTGACTATAACACTATGTAAAAATATCAAATTTATAACTCATGACCTTAAAATTGTTTTTATTTTTAAATTTTATTAATAGTTATATATGCATTTTTTTAGTCAATATAAAGAAGTCATGGTGCTGCATATTTAATTTAAAAATAAATAGAATTAATACCTCGTAAATTAATGAAATCATATGTATTTTAAGTCTTTATTCTAAAAAAAAGTTTATGTAAGTAATATAAAATCAAAGTATATTTTATAGCAATGCAACTTTGTGAATCCTTATAACTACAATTAGATCATAAATTAAAAATATACTTCATTAATTTATTTATTAAAAATCTATACATACCATGCTAAATAGGTATGTATAATTTTACAAAAAATTTATTATATAATATCGTACGTTATACATGTCATAGTATTTTATCATTACAGAGTTAACATTAATTTCAGCACATATAATATAATTTAAACCATGTAGTACTTACGAATGATCTAGACCAACCTTAAATATTACGATCAAAACTAGCGATGTGGTTGGTTGTCTGTTCTTATGCTACTATTGCTTCGAGTAAAGCTCAAATTCAAAAATAACTCACGTTCCATCTTACCTACGAACTTTCTTACGAAGTACCCGGTTAAAATGATTTAGAGTAAAGACATACGATAATCGTAGCAACTTACGAGTAAATCTCATCGTACAAACGTTTCGATTAAAAAACCCTACCCCTGGTTACATAAAAAATAGATTTTAAAAAATAGTGGCTAATAATTCAAATACTCTAATTCGTACGGTTATAAGATTGTTAATAACACTTTACAAAATTTGTTATATATTAACAAAACAAAAAAATGTCTACAAGTTTATTATGCTTGAGTGACATTATTCATTATTTTTTGTTGCCCTCTTTCTGATATTATTTGAAGTTAGAAAACTCATTTCCGCGCCTCTCAACCTTTTCTAGATCCAATTTTTGAGATTCTATTCATGATATTAGCATAATTAAAACGCGTTTCAGAAAACATTTACCTAATAGAGTATTTTCAAGAAATTGAGTTAGCATAATCTCGTAAATATTTGCAATGAATCTTTTTTAATACAAAAAACCACTAGTTGATGTCTATTATAGAAAAACAGTTATTAAAATTTGAAATGTTTTAAACTATTAATAGATATCTTAAACACTTTTTTACTGGGGGAGCTGTTTAAAGTATGATAATATTATTATACATATATAACACATACATTGTTTACACACAATACAAATTCAAAATTGATTAATAATTTATCATGATTTACATAAATAATTTAATTTTTAAAATAAAGTAAAAAAAATAATGAAAAAATAAGTTTTTGACTTTGACTTTATTCTGAAAAATCTAAATCAAAATCTATCACTGAAATCGTCCTATAATTATGGATTTTTAATACACAATATATTAAAATTAAAGTTCTGAAGTCAATGGAATTTATTATTTTAACCTTGCTTTGGAAGAGGTGGAAAGTCTCTTTC